>VXAK01020139.1:20250-59756 GCA_013399435.1 Arenaria interpres | reverse complement strand
TTTTTTTTTTTTTTTTTTTTTTTTTTAATTCAGAAACTCTATTTTCATGTCCTCCTGTATTTTTGCTTTTGCTCCCAGTGTTCAGGTCAGCCCTGAGCTGGTCCTACTGGTGTTAGCAGTGGAGAGGAGGGGGCTGGTGGGTCTGCCACTCTGTTGAAGCCCTGAGCGGGCTCTTCTCAAAGGTGTGATCCACACCAGGACCTGGGGGGCTGTTGAGAGGGGCTTTTACCCCTTTTTCCATCTTCCCCCCATGGCACATCACAGCACGTCAGCTGAGAGGGGGTGACCCTGTTCTCTCCCTGCCCTTCAGACTCCCATCTTCTGAGGGTTTCTGTTGAAGCACATGGCTGGTGCACGCAGGACACTTCTCACCACGAGGAAAGTAAAGCCTTCTGTTGCTCTGAGAGCAGAGAGCACAGTGACTTGAGCAGGAGCTCTTCAGGGGGGGTAGAATGTTCCCCAAGGCTGGCCAGTGCTTCCTGCTGGAGACAAGGGTCCCAGAAGGCAGATGTGGGATAATCCATGCCGCCGCCTTCCTCCGTGTCCTCACCTCGTCCCCTTAGGGCTTTGGGTTTTTAATTACTAGTTTTGCAAGTCTGGATTAGCCTGATTATCATTTTTTTTCTCTTGATGTGAGCAACTTAGAAAATGCTCCCTGGAGTGGGAAAAAACATACTTGAAGAGTACCTGCTGCAACAGAAACACCGAGGAGGGGGTTTATATGGGAAGGAGAGGGGATCAAGCCTTATGATGGAGCCAGGATGTGCTCTGGGTGGTCCTGAAACAGCCTATGACACTACAAGGGGCTGTAGCAGAGGCTGCCCTGGGCGCAGCCACAGCTGGGGACCAGTTAGTGATGGGGAGGGCAGAGATGTCAGAAACCGGCCTGTGGCATAACGTCAGGGTTGCTTTTTAAGCCCTTTGGAGGGGTGCGTTGGTTTCACATCACCAGGACACAGGGTTCAGCCCCCCTCTGAAAGTCATTTAAGGGTGCTCTCTAAGAGATTTGTTCCTAAAGAAATCCCCCGGCTGGTTGTTCGGTGCCTCCGGGGGTGCTGAGCCCTGTTCTTCGACATCTTGGGGATCTGGTGTGGGAAGCCAGCAATTTCTTGGTCCCCCCCTAATGCCAGAGCCAGGGGAGGGGGCAGGAGGGCTGCTGGTGTTTGTGTGTGGGGGTGCAATTGTGTTATTAACATCTTATGGCTGGAGATGGGAATTTTTGCTTATTGTGGGAAAAGCGAGGTGATCTTCTTAATGCTTTTTAAGTCCGTGGCATCATCTGCAATTAATGTTTAACTCTAGTAGTGAACGTGGCTCCCTAGCCACGCAGGAGCGGTGCTGTGGTTGTTTTGCTGGGGCTGCAGAAGAGAAGAGGCGTTTCTGGGATGTCTCCGGTGTGCCTTTCCCCATCGCTCCCGGCCTCGGATTCGCCGGCTGCCGGTTCCCCTGCCCATCTGCCTCCTGCTGTACCCCAGAGAGTGCTGCCTCCTCTCTCTGGGCTCAAAGCCGCTTCTCTCTCATTTGCTGGTTGTGTTTTTTTCCTGCCGTGACTGTGCACATCTCGCCTGGCTCCCTCCTTCCCTCCCTCCCTCCCCCAGAAATCCCAGGCTGGCTCCCCAGTGTTGCTGCTGGAGGAAGATGGGTAGTTACGGCCGTGCAAAAACAGGGTCTGGCGGATGGGTGAGCGGGGCTGGGATGGGAGATGGGGGCGCACCGAGGGGCTGGCACGGCCAGGATTGTGCCACCGGGCAGGAGAATAAAGGAGACGTGTCCTTGGCCCGGTGCTGTGTCAGAGCAGCGTAAGCAACAAGCAGGACGTGGAAGGCCACATCGCTCTGGCTTTGCAGATGAATGAGGGCCGGGCAGAAACGCAGTGACCAGCCCAGGGCTGGGCTGTTCTGGATGAGCAGTCAGGGCAGGAGGGCTGGTGCCCGGTGGCCACGGAGGTTCTCTGCTGCCGCTCCAGCCTGTGCCTCCTCGGAGCCTTCTCCTCCCTCGTTGGGCAGAGCGTGAAGCAGACACGGGATGCTGACAGGAGCAAGCCATAGCGTTTTTCTTGCTGCTTGTGTGTCCGTACAAGGGACATACCTCTTAGTATGGACCTGCAATTCCTTTGCTGTGGCCAGATGGCTGTGCCCCACATCCCTGCCCCCCGCCCCCCCAGCAGCAGACCCCAATTGCTAATTAGCAATTCATTGTAGCAAGCTGCTGGCCGTGGTAATGGGCTTCTTCCAGGGTTTGAGAGCCTGGGGAGGGGAGCTGCCTGTGCTACCTACTCTCTGCTGTGACTTCATAGTCCCATCTTTCTGCTGGTTTCAGTGCTTTGCTGTCTGGTCCCTGTTTCCTTCCTTCCTTCCTGCCTTTCCACTTGGCAGCTCCGGAGCCGCCCGGTGCCAGCCTGGGCGCCGTTCTCCAGCGAGCTGGCGAGGGTCCGGCTCCCAGGGCGAGCAGCCAGGCTCGGGATGGAATACACCGGCTTTACCTCCACCACGCACATCCCTTGGGCTTCTCCGGGGGACCGCGTGGGTTGGGAAGTGGCTGCCGGCACCGGGAACAGGGGCAGTGCTGCATCCCGCCCCGTCCTGCTGGGGAAAGGGGTGATGCTGCCAGAAGAGATGGCACCGAGAGGGAACCGCAGTGTGTCCCCAGTGCTCCCGGTGAGGAAGATCTGGGATGGCATGGTGATGTGGGGCACCAGCAGCTCTCTCCCTGCCTGGAATTGGGATTGCCCAGCAGCTCTCCTGCCTGCTCGTGCGGTGCAGCCCTGCAGGAGAAATGCCCTGGAGCTGCTCAAACATCATGGCGTGGCTTCACTTGCACCTATCTGTGTCCCTGTCCATTCCCAGGTCCGCCCAGTTAACAAGAGAAGGTCTTATTCTGCCTTGAAATGTGCAGAACACAGTCTGAAGGGGTGGTCACTCCTCTCCATGAAAGCTGGGTGGGAGATAACACCTCTTTGAGGCATCGCCCTCCAACGCAGGAGATGGCAGTGCCCTGGGCTGGCCCCGTGTGGATACTCCTCACGTGGTGGTAATTTCAGTCCTGTCTTTCCTCTTTCCCTGTCTCAGGTTGGCACAGTCCTTGTTTGCACTCTTTGCCTCGTCACTGGCAATCTCCTTGGTCTTTGCCATCATCCCTCTGTGCCACAATGTGGTGGTCCTGGCTGTGGTCATGGCTGTGGCAGGACTGGCCATGGGTTGCATCGACACCATCTCCAACATGCAGCTGGTGAAGATCTACCAGAAGGACTCGGCCATCTTCCTGCAGGTGAGCATGGAGCCCGTGTCTCCTCCCTGTGCTTCCTCCTTTGAGGAAGAGGAGCGAGGGGCTCAGGCAACCCCCNTCTACTTGTGTGTCTCATCTCTTGCAGGCCCTTCATTTCTTCGTGGGCTTTGGAGCGCTGCTAAGCCCACTGATAGCTGACCCCTTCCTCTCGGACACCAACTGCATCCTCTCAAACTCCACGGCCAATGCCTCCAGCAACCTCCCTCACATCCGCAAGTCCCTGGTGCCGCACCACCCAGGCAACCTGTCTCACTACGACCTGCCGATGAAAGGCATGGTGGTGACACGTGTCTCCTACGCCTTCTGGATCATGGCCCTCATCAATGTAAGTGCCGCAGCCGGAGTGGCCCAGGCTGTTTCTGGGGACATCCCTGCTTCTCGGCGTTGCAGGTGGTTATGGTGTATGTGGAGGGGGTGGTGTTGGTGCCTGTTAGGTGGTCCCAGTGATGGAAGGAGGCATGAGGATGGTTGTGCTGGTCCAAGGAGTCTGTTTTTTGCCGAGTGCCCAGTTTCCAGCAGGAGGGTAGGACTCTGTGGTCACTGCACCGTCAGATGGGATAGGGTCACGGTACCATCCTGTGGGGTTTTGTCTGGTCTCTCTGGAAGCAGACTGTCCCTCCAGCATCCCCCTGGGATGGAATTATACCAGTTAACTACACTCGGAGGCACAAAGTCTTCCTCCTCGGTCAGTCTGGGGAGCTCAGAGCTGGGTGGTGTGGGGACGGCTCGGTGGGAGGGCGATTTGCAGGGACATTCGTAGGAAAGTGCCCATGGATGAGCTGAGTTACTGGGGCCGAAAGCTTGGTTGTGGTGACTCTGCCTATTTGTTATGTTTCCCTGGTGATTTGCAGCAGATGTAAAAGCCCCGTGGCCCTTCCTTTGTGACAGAGAGGGGGGTTTAGCGCCCGTCCCCTTTTCCCTGCCCTGCCGAGTCCCAAAGCGGATCTCCAGCGAGCTGCTCTCGCCTGCAGGCCCTCTTTGAAAAGCTGCCCTGTTCCTTCCCCCCGGGCTAATACCCAGATCCTAGTGTGGTTAAATACAGCTGGTCCCTTGCACAGCCTTGGTGGGCTGTGTCCATCACTGTCCCCCGTTCCCCTGCAGTCGGCCCAGCTGAGCTGTCGGTGGCATTTCCCGGGCGGCAGGAGCCCTGCCAGCATCTGTGTAATTGTCCATGCAGATCTGGAGCGATAAGAGCAGAGCGTGTTATTGCAGTGGTGCCATTCGTGCCAGGATTGATGCTGAGCCCCGGTACCTCCTACCCCTTCCCTGGGCAAGTTTAGCCATTGCCCTTCTTGCCAAAGCACAAGGATGCGCTGAGGCTCCTTCTCCTTGTTCCAGGCCAACGAGCAGCCCTTCATCTTCCACCGCTCCGTCCCCACTACGCAAAGGGAACAGGTTTATTTGTGCTCTTGGTCTTCCCGTTTGCTCAATAACTAAAACGTACCCCAGGGCACCTAATCCAGGGGTTTTCGTTAGACCGAGGCCCCCACAGCTCGCTGGTGTGAGGAGAAGAGGCAGGTGCTGTAATGAGCTGTAATGAGGAGAAGTGGCACAAAGAGCGCTCCCTGCCTCGGAGGAGAAGCCGGCTTTAATTACCTCCGACTCTGCCGATGCCATGGGAAATGTGCTTTTAATTACACCGGAGCGTTACCTATTTTGCCAGTGAATCCTGAGCAAACTAATTTAGTTTTGAAGGCAGCGTTTAATACCCGCTTCGACTACGATGGTGTGTCCCACGTCTGGAGCGCTGATGGCGGGGGGAGGGGGGGGTTGCCAGAGCCCTCTCTGTCCCTCACAGTGTCCCGTGGACGTTTTGGGAGCAGGATGGGACCCTGGGCTGAGTCCCACGGTGCCCAGCAGCTGATCAGGAGCTGGGCTTGAGCATCGCTGCGTGCTCCAGTGCCGTTTGAAGGCGTGTGGTGGGGTTATACGTGTGCGCACGCACCGTGGAGCATCACCAGGAACACGCAGGGAGTCCCGGGATGCTGGGAGAGGGGTGGATTTTTGGGATGCGGGTTGGGTAACAAACACAAGAGGAGCAGGGAGCGGGACCTACGCTGCACACACAGCTCTTGAGCGCGTCCCCTTGCCAAAGGCGAGCTGTTATTGTCCTTCCCAAAGCCTCGCTGAGGGAGCTGGCTTCATTCCTTGTTTAAACTAAATAACCCGACCCACTGGCTGGAGATACTGAGAGCAGCTCGGCTCCAAAACTGCTGACCCTTTTTTTAAGGTATAAACATCAGAGAAAGATGCTGATAATGGGTGTTTATAACCCCAGGGAAGTGGATGAAATGAGTAAGCTATAGAAATGGAAACCAGGACCGGCAACTTTGGTATAAAATGGTCAAAAACACATTTCCATCCCGGTTTTCAGAGGGCTGTGTGTATTCTGACAAGACACAAGCTGAAGTGATTCATTTCAGTTTCTTGCGTTGCTTAAAGTGGAAATGTCTCAATTTGACTTTGGCATAAATGCCATGTGTGAAGCTGACAGAGTAGTTGTTTCGAAGCTATTGAAGCAAAATGTTTTTGCTTTAGTGAAATTAAGTGGTTCAACATTATCAAAATGAAGCGCTTGGATGACTCCCGGCCAAAATTTTTCATTCTGAGAGAAATTTTTGGCTTTTCATCCAGATTTGGAACAAAAACATATTTTAAAATTCAGTTTTCCCACAGAACGGAAATTTCATCATCCAGCCTGTTCCAAGGGGCTGGAAATCAGGAAAATGTTCCTCCGAGAGGGATGTGTTTGTCCGGAAGGTGGTTTCCCAGGGGAAGTGCGGGACACTCCATTGTGCTTAGGTTGCTTAAAAGTAGCCTGGGTACAATAGCAGGGACCGGTCCCGCGCTCCGGGGCGGGGGGGGAACCGAAATAGAAACTGGAGGGAAGGAGCCTGGGTTATACCCACGCTCGACTGCCTGATGCAGCAACTTGTTGAGCTTATAATAACGGTTAAAAGCTGCCAGGAGGAGGGGAGCACCCCCAGCGAGCGGGACTGGAGCACCGGGTCCAGCTCTTCCTTCCCGCTTTGCCCCCCAAGCCCGGGCGGGCTCCCGGAGGGATGCTCGGATGGACCTCTCCCCCCAGGGAAAAAGAAGAGCCTTCTGCCTGAAAAGACAAAGCAGATTTGCCCTGGGAAGAAAGCCCAGGAATAAATGGTGATGGCACCAAAATCTTTGCCTGCTCAAAAGGGGGACTGGTCAGAGGTGGGGACTGGAGGTGTCTGGCTTGGTGTGACTGGGGATGGTGCAGGGCAGGGTGGTGGTGTTGCGGACCAGTGCCTTTACTTTAGGGGCTGCGACTCATCTCTGGTTCTCACTTTTGGGGCTGCCCACAGGGTGGGAAGGCTTCGGTAGCTCTTTGCCTCGTGCCAAGCAGCCTGGGCAGCCGAGGTGTCGCCCCCAAGAAAACCAAAGCTGCTTTAGGAGCTGAGTAGCAAGACCATAGAATCGTTGAATGGTCTATCATAGAAGACCCTGTCGTGGTCCTGCCCCTGTGTGCCTTGGCACATGTGCTGCCTCCAGGCTCATTTGTCACCACCCGACCCCTCCAGCTGTGGATGGGGAGAGGGGCCCAGCAGCTCGTGGCACTGGCCATGCTCACGTGGGCACTGGAAGGGACAGTCCTCAAGCTGTCCTTGTCCTGTGGTCAGGGTAGGCTGCTCCTCCAGGATGGATTTGTCCCTTTGCTTGGTGAAACATGCCTTGGTGTTCAGCTCTGTTTGCTCCTCTCCATCTGCCCGTGTCATAACTGAACTGCTTTTGTGGGTGCTCCGTCTCCTGTAGGCACCCTGGATTTATTGCCCAGGTGGCCACGGGTGACTGTCCCCCAGGCGATTTGCCAGGACACAGGGCTAGCTTGGGATGGAGCCCTTCTCTTGAGCTTGGTCCTTTGATTTTTCCCACTTTTCTGAGCCTTGCCCTTTCCTACATAGGCACTGAGAGCTCCTTAAGGCTGGAAGTGCCCGGAGACGTTATCTGTACGGCCAGTCCCTCTGCGTGGGTATCTTTTTTTGCAAAATCTGCAATTTAGAAGAATAAAATCTGGTCCTGACCTCCGGAAGGATTAGAACTATCAAGCAAATGCGTTTTTTCTTCCATGGGACCGAACTAACTGTTCCTATTCCCATTGTTCCCAGAACAATGAAGTCCTCGTAAATGAATTCAGGCAAGAGAGGCAGGGAGGGGGGGGCGGGATTCTCCATACGTTTAAATCATGCCACGAGCCAACAAAAGGCAGGAAATTTGGAGCTAGAGCTCACACTTGCTCACAGACATGTAGAAAACAAGCGCTCGGCGGCTGGAGAGTGAGCTGTCACTTAGGATTTCCTGGCTTTCTCCCCCAGTTTGTTGCAGAATAAACAGCGCTGGGTTGTGGCAGGAGGAGAAGGGAGGGCTGGCGAGGGGCAGACCCAACCTCGTTTGCTTCCCTCTGTTTTCTCTCCAAAAAAATAAATACTAAAAAGAGCAAGTCCCTCTGGGTTTGGAGGCACCACCGCGTCGTGGGTGTGCGCAGGGAGCAGGCTCATCCCCGGGCACGTGGCAGCGAGGGAGGATGGTGATGGAGGGGCTGATGCTGTGGCTGCCGTGTGATGGATCCAGTGGGCAGGTACAAGCCCACGGTCCCCAAGTGTGTCAGCACCAGCTGGAAAGCCCTGACTGCAGGGAATGGTGCTGGTGGGACTGGTGTGTGCTGGGAGCCTGTCCGGGGGGGATCTCTAAGGCAGCGGCAGGGCAGTGGCTGGAGGCTTCTGGCTGAAAAGTCCCCAGTCCCTCTGCAGAGTCTGCACCAAGGGGCTGTTTGAAGCAGCTCGGCCATAGTGTTGTCACCACTGGCCTGGGAACCACGAGCTCATCTCTTAGGAGATGCTGAGCAACCTCTGCTCGTGGCTGGAGATGGGCAAAGAGGTCTTAAAGCAGCTTGCTCTTCTCTCGTAAAGAAATTCAGCCACAGAAAGTCTCCCATTGAAACTCTCCATAGGCAAAAAATACTTTTTTATTTTATTCTTTGGGCCAAAATCTTGGAAACCAGAACGTTTTGGTTTTGAAGGGCTGGTACGGTGCTTCGTGAGGGTTGTGTTTCAGGTGCCTTCTGTTCCCGTGTCCCAGTTCCCCATTCTAGGTGAATGGTCCCCAGCCCACCCAGTACCCTACAGGGACGGGCAGGAGGTTCCCCAGCCGTGCTCCAGATCAGGAGTCCTTGCTCTCAACTTCCTTCTATTTTTTCCTCCCTCCCAGCTCTCCTAACAAGCCTCCATCCCTCCTGCAGTGGCTCCTTACCCCATTCCCAGCCTCTGTCCTTGCTCTTGGAGGTTAATTCGGGCACATCCAGTGCAGATGCTGAGTGCAGCTTTCTAAAATGCTTTTGGAACTGGGGAACTGGACCGTATTTTGTGTGAGGCTTGTGCTTACCTGCCCCTCTCTGTTCCTCCCCAGCTGCCGGTCCCCATCGCTGTGTTTTTCTTGCTCTACAAGGAGCGGATGGTGCCGTGCTTCAACGGCAGCAGCCACCCGCTGCTCTCGGCCGACGAGCTGGCCATGGAAACGCGACCTGGGGAGAAGGACGATCTCTCCACCACTGTGCAGAGACCCCAGGCAGCAGGAGGTGAGCTGGGGGCGCCTCTCTTATGGGTTTGGAGGGATGGGGAGGGTGATCAGGGGGAGAAAAAGCCGTATTTCTGAGCGTCTCAGAGTTTAACAAGAGACCATCCCGATTCTCTAAGAAGGAAACTTCCCAAAGTCTACATGTGAGTGTAACCCAGAAATATCCAAATAATCTAAACATAATTTGGTGCCCAGTTGCCCTCAAATTAGATGGGACCATAAGCCCTGGCCAGAGATTATTATCCTGCCACTGGGACTCTGGGCTGCTTTTTTCCAAACTGCCCTAAAACTAAGCCCAGGCTCCCGAGTCCTTTAAGCACACGTGAAAGTCGTCCCCCTTTATTTCCTTCTGGTTTTGGGTCAGGTTTTGAGCTGGCTCCGCTGACTGTTCAGTTTAAAAGCGGTCATCACGCTGCAGAACACTGATTTTTATAAATCTGAAAGGCATAAGGACAGCACCCTTGTTTGAGGGGAAAAGTTAAACTCCAGCAATAGTTTGCTCTTGAACTGGTGACTACACCCTGTCTTGGGGACAATAGAAATATTGTTCTTTGCTACCCAAGAGAAACATATCAAAGGAAATTCTTCAGCTAAATAGTGAATCTCAGAAGTAATTGTATTTTAGGGTTATCAGAGGAGTGTTTAGTGTTATTACAGAAGAGGTGGCTTCACCTGAACAATAGAAGGCAATTTTAGGGAATATTTGAAGGAGGAGGCAGTTAGAGATGTGGTGAGGTGCTGCAGGGAAGGATCACTGGTGTCCCTAGGGGAGTGGGTTCTCTGGTGTCTGGTGAGGCTGTGCTCATCTGACAGCATTCCCCTTAGCCGAGGCACCGAGGGATTCCTTCCTCAACCCTGCTGCCCATTTTCATACAACCCACTGGAGCTTCAGGTTCTTCAGATTTCCATCTTCCTCTTCAATGCAGCTGAGCTTAATCCTTAGAGAAGCAGGAAGGCTGGATCCTGACTGCTGTGCTCTTTGACAGACACCTCTGTGCTGGCAAAATCCCCCTTCCCCATAGAAGCAGAGAGAATTTCATCCTTGGTGTGTGGGAGCAGCTGCCTCCCCCCGCACAGGACTCCGGGTGCCGTCACCGTACACGTCCCAGAGTGGTGCGACACAAGCACGAGGATGGGAGAGTCGGGAATTCCTGGGATCCTGACCCCCGGCTTTGGCAGGCTGTGGCTCCCAGTGCTCTGTTCAGAGGCGGTGACAGGAGCTGTGTGTTCATCACACTCTTTGCCGAAGTTGGCTTGTTTGGTTAAATATGATTTATCCAAGGAATGGGAGCTCTCCTGGGCAGGACTCTCCTGTGTCGGTGGTACCCAGGATGAGGGGCTCTGAGCTGTGGTCGGATGGGCTTGTTTCTAGTGACTGTAAGAGCGGGGCCAGCAATTAGTTGCTCCTAATTGGAAAGAGGAGCACAAGCAGCTCCAATAAGAGAAGCAGCAAGTATCCTGGAGAGCTAGGATCCCGTAAGCATACCCATCTTCCTTCTCAAAGGGTAGAGGTAGGTAAAGACGGCGGCTGTGCCAGCAGAGGTTAGCCGTGCTCCACGTTGTTCACTGTCCTCTGTGAATCTCTGTCCTGCAGCTTGAGTGCAAAATAAATCCCCATCGTGGGCTGGCAACCACCCAGCCCCAGGGGGACGGTCCAGCTAAGTGTGCTTTGCATTGTTTTTCACCAGGTCATGATGACTTATTTAGCTGCTGCCAAAGCAAAAACTTCAGAGGGGCTTCTTACACCTACTTCGCAGTCCACATCACTGGGGCTCTTGTTCTCTTCATGACTGATGGGATTGTGGTGAGTTCAGCTGATGGAGGGATCTTCTCTGAGCAAAGCTACACGGCCTTCTTCCTTCCAAAACCACTTGTAACAGCCCAAACCCAGCACGTATCCTCTGCCTGCGTCGGTCTGGTTCCCAAAGTCGCTCACTGGAAGCTAATCGCAGTCAGGCTGAGAGGTGCCCCTGCTTCTTGGGAGGGTTTTGTGGCTTCTCCAAGGCTCTGTGGTTTTGCAGCCGGGTTGCTACTCACCCAGCCAGCATAGAGCTGGAGGTGTGATGTTGTCTGCTTGTACGCAGTGGAGGTCTCTTCTCGCTTCAGCCAAGGGGCAAGAACAGCTTCACTTTATTTCACAACAAACGGTGGCTCTTTCTTTGATGGGTCTCCTGAGCCCTCCGAATCCAAGCTGAGAGTGTGCAGGGATGGTCCTCTCTGTAGTGTCCCTGGCCAGTGCGGTCACTCCAGGGTACCCTGGGTGTAGCCCTTCTGTCTGGGCGAGGAAGACTCACTCTTTGGCAAGTTGCTGTTCTTTTTCTTCCAACAGTTTTGTCTCTGGTCCCCACCTGGTAAAACATTGCTGGGTCTCAGCAGGGCGTTAGATAGGGCCCCGAAAGATGAGCGGGGTCACACAGAGCAGCTCTCAGACAGGGGAACTTTCCTGGGTCTCCATCTTCAAGGTCGATCAGCTCCAGGTTCTAAACGCTATATGTTTTGAGAGTTTGCAATTCCAAAAGGACAAGGTGGTCTCCAGGGAAGAGAGTGTCTCTGCAGACAGGACCTTAGCAGGCATTTTACCGAGTAACGCTGTTAAGTCTTGCCCTTCTAGGGGAGCTTAAGTCCCGTGTTCTACTGCTGGGGGGAGCCCGTCTCCAGCTGCACACCCTTGGGAGAAAGGGTCATTGAGATTTGGTAGCAAATCCATAGGTGGAGTGACAATATCGAGACTGAGGGACAGGATGAAGTTGCAAAGCCTGTAAGTCCTCACATCCTGACGTGCCGTTCTGTTTCCCCCACAGGGCGAGTACTCGGGCTTCGTTTACAGCTACGCGGTGGAGGAGCCCCTCTCGGTGGTACACAAAGTGGCCGGGTACCTGCCCAGCCTCTTCTGGGGCTTCATCACGCTGGGCAGGCTCATCTCCATCCCCATCTCCTACCGCATGAAGCCGGCCACTATGGTCTTCATCAACGTGGTAAGGCTGGTTTTTTGGGTTTGTTTTTTTACTATGTTTTTCTTCTCTTTGCCTCCAAGATGTTGTTTAGCTTTGGTTTTCATCTTGGCAGTGACTCTTGTGCCATTCCTGGGGTACGACTTGATTGTGCCCCTTTCCTGAGCCTGCACCTCAGTTAATCGAAGGTTAGATTTATGGAAGCTCCTAGTAAAGCATCTGCCAACTTGATTTATTTTGCACGCTGTTTTCTCTGGCGTCTACAGGGAAATTAATGCCTGTGTTAGCTGTGGGAAAGGGAAGGAGGATAGCTCAGTAGAGTCACTCCTTAAACTGTAGCAGTTGTCAAAGAAACCAATGTGATGTGAGATGCTTAAATTAATAAAACACATTCACTTGAAGAAAGGGGAAGGAATCCTTTAAGGATATGGAAGAAAGATGCATGTAAGGATGTGGCAGACAGTAGGGAGGGAGCTGTTCCCATTCGCACTCCTTGGAAAATAAGAAAAGAAACAAGGGAAAAGACAGTTAATTTACAGCTTATTTAAACCAGAAGTTATTTCAGTAGCAAGCCTCACAGTTAATATTGCAAGGCCAAGAAGCTATAATGGGGTGGTGATAGAACAGGAGAGACAGTTCCCATCGGGATGTTGTGAAGATTTGAGCAGGGGCTCGGCACCTTCCTGAAGGTCCTTTAAAAACTGAGCTTAGATACCAACAGATACACTCATTTTTAAAACAAATGCCCTTTTTTTGGCTGTAACCTCCTACTTCAGCGCATAGTCCCTATTAGAGGGGAGCAGGGAAGCTCAGCACCAGCAGATCTGTGGCAGGTACCTGATATGGACATCCTCATCCAAATCCTTGATGCAGACCACCAACTTTAGCCCTTGTCCAAACTCTGTTAACAAACCTGAGGACAGGACTTTGTTCGCTGCTGCTATGTGGAGAGACAAGTGAAATGCCTCCAGCCTTGAATGGAAGCCTTCTCGTTGCCCTTAAAGGCAATGGTAGTATCATCCAAGGACAAAATCTCACTTGACTGACACTGAACCCTTGGCAGTGCTTGCGAGTGGGCTCTGCTGGATGCAGCACCGTCACCAGCGCTGGGAGTCGCTTCAGCAAAGTGCAGCTTGAATTCTATTTCTATAGACTCCAAATTGTACACGCACGCACCCATAACGAGGGCCTAAACAATTAAGGAACAGTAACTCGGGCTGGTTTTGCAGAGCTCCCTCTGCTGACTCCGTGCCATGGCTTAACTTCGTGCAGCCTGGATGGTTCCGCTGCCGCTCACAGCGGGGAGAGGCAGTTTATTTACAGGTAGTTGGCCCGTTGGTTTCTAGGCAGTGACTGGTTTCTAGGCAGTTATTGAGAGTGAGTTAATTCTTTCACCTGCTGAATAAGACTTATTAGTGACTGAGATGTAAATATTCTGGAGATACTATCGTATTTAAAGCTGCAGAGGAAAAGTTTTTTCAGGCACAATCTTAAGTCTCTACCTAATGAAGCAGAGCCTGAAGTACCAAGTTATGAAGTCCTGTTATAAAAAGTACCAAATTCTGTACTGTAAAGGTGGATGGATTTTATTTGGCTGGTTACTGCAGTTGTTCAGAGATTGTCATCTTTTTTTCAGCAGTGTTTATTTTTTTGCAGAGAATAGTCTGGAAAAGAACATAAACATCTAGAGCCTATTGCAACTCAGCATTTCCCGTCTTCCCTGACCGTGTGTGTGTCTTGTCCACAGGTTGGAGTCCTCATCACCTTCCTCCTGCTCCTGATTTTCTCTTACAGCGTTGTCTTCTTGTTCGTGGGGACGGCGTCGCTGGGGCTGTTCCTCAGCAGCACGTTCCCCAGCATGCTGGCCTACACCGAGGACATCCTGCAGTACAGAGGTGAGCGGGGATTTGAGCTCCGATACCATCACACCCAGCACCTCCTTCCCTCCTCAGGGATGTCCAGGAGGCCTGGAAGAAAGGTTGACTTCTGAATGCAATGTTTATTCAAGCTTGTAGTCAGAAAAGGGTCAGAGGGATGGAGCACCTCTCCGATGAAGACAGGCTGAAAGAGTTGGGGGTGTTCAGCCTGGAGAAGAGAAGGCTCCAGGGAGACCTTATAACGGCCTTCCAGTCTCTGAAGGGGGCTACAGGAGAGATGGGGAAGGACTCTTTATGAGGGAGTGTAGCGATAGGACAAGGGGTAATGGCTTTAGATTGAAAGAGGGGAGATTTAGATTAGATACCAGAAATAAATTCCTTGGTGTGAGGGTGGTGAGAGCCTGGCCCAGGTTGCCCAGAGAAGCTGTGGCTGCCCCATCCCTGGAGGGGTTCAAGGCCAGGTTGGAAGGGGCTTGGAGCAACCTGGGCTGGTGGGAGGTGTCCCTGCCCAGGGCAGGGGGGTTGGAACTCAATGATCTTTAAGGTCCCTTCCAACTCTAACCATTCGATGAAAATCAGACCACACAAATCCTGGTTTCAGCTTACTAATAACTCCTGCAGGCAGGGATCCAGCCTGGTTCTTCATTTCCTGCAGCTTTAGGGCTCTTGGAGACTGACAGCGTCTGCGTTAGACGCTTACAGGCAGCTAGTTTAGAAAACCATCACCCAGCTTATCAGCAAACTGAAAATCCTAGAGTTTGGCCAGCTCTTACAGGAGGTCTCTGCCAACCTCCGTCTCTGGGGCGGTGATGCAGAAGAATGACGATCTTTCCAGCAAGAGGCAACATCACCTCTGCCAACAGAGACACGCGGCAGGACAGGAGATGGTTATGTGGCTTAAGCTTTTACCTTTCTGCACTACCGCAGGCTAGAAGAGGTGTTCCCATCACTAGATGGGAACAAGCATTAAGTATTTGTGTATCTTGGATGGAGAGATCCACGGAAGAGCAGCCTAAAGCAGCTCGGGCTGGTCCTGTCGGCTCTTTCACCCCTTCCCTGCCAACATCTTGCGCTGTTTCTTCGCAGGCTGTGCCACAACCGTGTTAGTGACTGGAGCTGGAATTGGAGAGATGGTACTGCAGTTACTGGTGGGATCGGTAAGTGGAGACAAGGAATGCCAAAACCTGACGGTGACCCTTCAAAACCAGGACTAAGGTTGCTATTTGAGAGGTGCTGGGGAAAGCGACTGCATTACCCTCCAGCTACCAAACAGTGAAGCCCTTGCTGAACGCTGAGCAGGGATTTGAGTGCTATGATGACAAGTCTGGTCCCTATTTTTTTTTTCCCTTCAATTGCAGATCATACATGATCGGGGCAGCTACAGTTTCCTGGTCTGCGGGATGATCTTTGGAGGCTTGGCCTTTACCTTCTACGCTTTCCTCGTGTTTTTCCACAGGATGTACCCCAAGCCCTCGTCAGGTAAGAAAGCCCCAGCGCTCGGCCCTGCTTTGGAAGGAAAGGAAGAGCAGCACATGCATCAACACACAGCCAGGGTGCAGCACTTCAGCAAAATGCAAGGAAATGGTTATTTTACTGCTGCTTCCTGCCCCCTCTTCCTGCTTTGACTTGCCCACAAAGCCTTGGCAGCCACAACTCAGGGTCTGCTTGCTTTTCTGTTGGAGAAGCAAGGGGGGAAAAAAAATAATAGGAATGGGCTGTGGGTCACAGAGGAATTGTACGACACACAGGAGGCAAGTTGTGACAGCAACCGAGACAGCAGTGAGTATATAGTGTATATATCCCAATACAGCCTGCACAAGCTTCCCTGCGCTGATCCCTGGCTAAAATCCAGGGAAAAGTGGGTTTGTTATCCCGAGGCAGCTGTCAGGCTCTTGAGAGCTCTTTATCTCGCTGATAAAAGATTTCTCTTAGGTATTGCCCCATCCTGCATAAGTTACTTGCTTTTATCAGAACCTTTTGTAAAGGGGCACTGTGTGACTGGCCAAAAAACTTGTCCAGGTTACTGGAAATGGACCCTTTTTTTCCATGACCAGCAAAGTAAATGAGCTGGTGTGGTGGGTGACAGACCAGCAATATCTCTGTCTGGGAGAGCTCAAAATCACAGAATGACATGGGGTTGGAAGGGACCTCTGGAGATCATCTAGTCCAAGCCCCTGCCAGAGCAGGTCCACCCAGAGCAAGTCTCACAGGAATGCGTCCAGGTGGGTTTGAACGTCTCCAGAGAAGGAGACTCCACCACCTCTCTGGGCAGCCTCTTCCAGGGCTCTGCCACCCTCACAGGAAAGAAGTCCCTCCTCATGTTGAGGTGGAACTTCTTATATTCAAATTTGTGCCCGTTGCCCCTTGTCCTGTCCCTGGGCACCACTGAAAAAAGACCGGTCACATCCTCCTGATGCCCATCCTTTAAGTATTTATAGGCGTTGATCAGATCCCCCTCAGCCTTCTCTTCTCCAAACTAAAAAGACCCCAGTCCCTCAGCCTCTCCTCAAGCATGTTCATGGAATGGTTTAGAATCGGTACCTTCAGCTGAAGTATCTAATGGCCATTTTTCAGATCTGGACGACGCCTCGCCTGACAAACCAGCAATAACGGATGACAGCGGGCAGTACCAGCGCTAAGGGAGCGGCCAAGCCCTAGAGAAGCAATAAAAACACCACACAATTAAGCATCTTACTCTTAAGGATGATTTCACACTTAAATGACTGAATCATGCAAGTTTTCTGCAATCACAAGCACATTAGATTGGGTAAGTCGGAATCAAGAAAACATCCTGGAACACTGCGTCGAGCCAAGCACAAGCTGCCCATCTCACATCTACCAAAAAAGACAAGTGTCAGTGTCAGCCTGACGCTGCCTGAAAGGCTGCAGGATACAGCAGGGGTGACAGGGGACAGTTGCTCCTGCAAATGAACATTTTTTACCAATTCAGGATGGAGGGAGGGGAAGGAAAAGGTTCTCTCTGTTCCATACGTGAGACTGTCTGTCTCCTGGCATAGTCAGTGAACTCAACAGATCTTTTTTTTTCTTTTGGCCTGTAATGGACAGAAGCCCCTACAATTTCCAGCACAATTCTGGGTTTGGATTCATTTTTGTGCAATGCTGACTCGAGGATCTGTCACCTCCACGGATACTTCCAAAGGGGAAAAAAAATTATACAATGGGTGGAACCCACCGGGCACACAGTGGTAGCAGGACCTATCGATATTTGCACAGTTAATTCCTGTATATTACACAGTATCAGACACGGTCACTAAGACAGTGTCTTATTCAGCATGCTAAGCCTTCTTGATTATTAAAATCATTAGCTTTTTTTTTTTTTTCCTTTTAAGTCAAGAATGAGTTGTGATTGATGGTTTGTTTTGCTTTAGGTCACTAGTTGAGCTGCTCCAGTCTCAGTGTCTTTTAGGGTGGGTTTTTTTTATTACTAGCTTCCAGTTGAAGCTGAAACCAGAGGTATTTGGGAGCCAGCCTCCAGCTGCTTAATCTGTGCAATACTTATTATACCAGGTGCCTTCTGAAAGGTACTCTCATACCCCACGCATGACCCAAGCGCAAGCGATGAAGAAAGGACTGGCTTTAGCCAAGCATAAAGCTACAACACGTCCCTTTCTTCAGTGAGTGATTGGACATGTACTTTTTGCTTTAACTGCTGTATGTGGATGTACATATGTACCTGTGTATATAAAGCAGTGTTTAATTAAAGGTGATTGATTGCTACATTCTCAGCATGACTGGACATGGGTAACTTAAGCTGTTTCTGGCCAAGATTATCCACTGCTACTTTCACCAGTTCTAGCTTTCAAACTCAGACTGGATCTAACAGCTGGTTAACTTAACTTAAACTGGTTTTTAGCATTTCTATTTTTCCAAGCAGACCTTACCTTCCATAAAAAGACCTTCACAAGCTCCCAGGGGGTGGTGGTTCTGCAGAAAAGACCTCTCAGAAGAGCAGACTTGTTGAATTATCTTCGTCTACCTGAAGCTGAGCACACGTAAGGTGGGAGATACAGTTGAATTCTGGATTTAACTCATCATCCCCAGACTTTCAGGAGCCCCCCCTGCCTCCCACCCACAGCAGTAGGTGCTGCAATTCTTCTCCAGCACCACAGGATGCCACTGTTCCTCTCCTTGAGATACCCAGAATGAAAATAGCATGTACTGCAAAACCCATCTGCAGCAAAAAAAAACCAAACCCCAATCTGTCATTAATTGAGCCCCTCCCACCATGACAGCATTCTCTCCATCCCCCTACAGAGGAAATGAGCGTGAAACAATACAATGAGGGAGTTTATTTTGAAAGAAATCTACTCCCATTACGTAGGTATCACACCCCTGACTGTCAGCGATTAAAAAAAGTCCCTTGCAGATAATAGGGAGCTAAATGCTGCTCCCAGAATAACATTTCTTTTGTTAAAAGTGCACTTGACAATTCAAATCCCCACTTTGCTATCAGCATTATATATAAAAATATATATATACACAGAGTGGAGCTACTCACCAATGGGAATCTTCACCAGAAAAATACCTGATTTGGCAAAAACCGCTGTGCAGCACTAAAAAATGAGCAAGAGCAGCTCCGTCTCTCTCCGTTCCAGCACGTTGCGATAGCGCCCCTGTTGGGAACAGGTTAATGCAAGGGCTGACAAAGTCCCTTCGTCCCCCCAGCTGTGACTTTCAGTTTCCTCTACTGAAAAAAAAAGCACCAAAAGAGAGCCGAAACTTTGTTAAAAATATTTATTTAAAAAAATACAATTGTTTTGCATGTCTGGTTGCACATAACTATTAACATATGATTGACTTGAATAATTTGCTACAATGCTTTTTTTTTTTTAAAGCCAGCTTGCATTATACAAAGCAAATCCCTCTGTCAGTTCTTACATAAAATAGTTTTCTTTAACTATTCCCACCCCATTTTTTTTTTTAAAAAAAGATTGCAATACATTGATTTATTTAATTAATATTTTTTTTTGCACAAAAATTGAAGCAATAGAAAAGTCACCTGATTTCTCAGGAAAGACCTTCATGATGTTTGAATAACAACTGCCAATAGTTCGTTACCTGGAAGCGTCCCTTACAGTGCACTTCCTCCAAAGTTACGTTTTGCATCTTAGGACTTTGCCTCCGAATTGTATTCAAGCCTGAAATGTGTTCAAATAACTGCGTATCTGCTAGAAGCAAGTTGATCAGACTTGGTTTTGGTTTTGTTTTTTTCTCAATATGATATCAACACGCTGAAGGTCTTCCTAAATATATTCTCTTGGAAGGTTAAATAAATGCAAATTTAGTAACACTGAACAATTACTGAAAACTTTGGCTATTTATGTACTTGCATTACATACCAGCATTTTTATGTTTTATTTTTAAACACAATGGCATTAAGATACTCTTATTATAAGGTATTATTTTCAAAAAAAGTCAGACTGAGAAGCTATTCTCTGCCAGGCAAGTTTACCCAACTGTAACGAGAGCACCAAAGCGGTGGAATTTACAGTTGTCTCTAAAAGACCGTGTCTAGAAAAAGTCTCCAGTTTAGGAAGTTGAGACACTCACTACAACATAACTTGCTTTGTCTCTTGACTTGGTACTATATATATGCATATATATATATATATAAAATGCAATTCTGTTCTGGAAAGAGTAACTGAAAGCGTTATCTCTGCTGCTTTCAATGTAATTTTTATCACTGATGGGTCTAGTAAAATTTCAGGAAAGTAAAATGGAATCCCTTCCCAAGGTAAAGAGTAAATGAACCGGCATCAGTGTCCGCCTCAGGCAGAGCTGCTGCAGCGTAAATCCCCCCGCAGACCCCATCTCCCCTGTGCAAAGAGCCCAGGTTAACCCCAAAATTCAATTAGGAGGAGGAGACACTAAAGGCGTCAGAAAGTCACCTTCCAAAACAGATGTGCACTTTAGAAAGGAACAGAACAACAACTGTCACGCGTTACCACAGCTGATGAGGTTAAGTTCTCTAAAATTTAAAGTTAAACTTCCCTCCCCGACCCCCGGGCGGAAGGTGCAGAGAGCTCGCTCCCCCGGCGCGGGTCAGAGCAGCCCCCGTGAAGCCGAGGGCTCTGTTCTGATTGAGGAGCTTCTGGCACAGGGGGGGCCCCTGCCCTCAGCGCGCCCCAGGATTCTCAGAATTCCCCAGACAGAGTCTCACGCTGGCTAACGATCCCTCTCCGGAGTCCCAGATTAATTCCAGCTGTCCTAATATACATTAGGAGGAGACAACCACTACCCCTTACCCTAAATGTTGCTAGAATTTTATTCGTCTCGTTTATTCATCTCTATTATTAAGAATATACTTCTCAGCTATAAAAAACAGAGGGGGGGGGAGAGATAAGCATTAAATGTGCTACTGTACTTATCACAAAACACTGTGACGTACATAAGGCCATCTGGTAACACTGCAACAGAATACAAACAAGATTTTAAAAGGGAGTTTTAGAATACAACTTTCTTTTTTTTTTTTTCTTTTTTTTTTTTAAAAACTACAATGAATAATCTCAACCCTGTTCACAGAGAAGTAACGTTAAAACTAGCACATCATATATAGAAAACTCTGTGCAACTGAACAACAGCAGAACAAAAAAGTCAACACAATCCTATAAAGCGGTTTTCAAAGCCTGAAGGTTTAAGACATGCTAGCCAAAAAAACACAACACATCTCAAGGAGCCTAGAGCAAACCCAGGTACTGTAACCCCCCCCACCCCGCAGCACACAGCACACACCAGGAACCATGCAGAGGCCGTCCTCAAAGCCTTCCCCTGTTCAGAAAAAAAAAATTAAAAATAAAAAAAAATAAGCCTAAACAAAAAAAAACCCCAAACATATTAAAAAACAGCTTCCAGTTATGAGTACAGCGCTGCTGCGTGCACTGCTGAAGGAACTGAGCTCTGCACATCAACGCCTTCCAGCCTCCCCTCTCCTCGCTGCCCTGCGACCCCCCCCATCCGCTGGCCCCGTGAAAAGACCACTGTTTTCCAAAGGTTCGTGATTATCCTGTTACACCCCCCGCTAAAAACCCCTACTTTGAGATGAACACCTTCTGCAACGCGTGGTCTCAACAGAGAAGCAAGTGTTTTAAGTGGAAAAAAAAAAAAAAAGAAGTCCAAACTTTTGTTCCATGAACATAAAACTATTCAAAGACACATTTAAGACACTTTTTTTTTCCCCCCCAAAGTTGTGGCATACGACAACGTCGAAGATGCATTGAAAAATAACCTTTGGCAACTAATTAATCCACACTGTGGTAGAATTGATTTGAGTACTAAAGAAAAAGAAGGGAAAAAAAGCCCCGAAAAACCTCCCCAGCGTGTGCAAATCATTTAAAAGTGGCAACTGCCCCGAGCAGTATTTGCTGGGAGCGTTATTTACACGGATCTGGAAGCCGGGCTGTGTCAGGAACACCCGAGCGTGTGTGTTCACACGGGGAGAGCTCTTCCAGTCCCACCTCAAGGAGGCAGCTAAAAAGAGGTTTTCCAGCTCTCTTACCAGATGCCTGGAACAGCCCCGCGGTCAAAGTCTTCTACATGCTTTGGGAGGAGTAAATAAAAATAAATTCTAGTCAGTTTTACCTTTTTCTTTTTTGGTAGAGTAATTTCTAGGAAGCGGACGCCTTGCTGTCCCAAAGGGCAGTGCATGAGCACAGACATTCAAGAAGAACCTTGGGTCCTGCCCAGATTTCTCACCTCTCAGGTCATGGCGGGTTTCGCGTTTACGGTGGGCAAAGCTGCATCCTCCTCCAAAAAACATCAACGATCTGCAGTGAACACATTCTCCCTTATTTTTTAACTTTGTACAACGGCAAGAACAATATTCCTCAGCTGAAAAATCCACCGGAGACCCAAACCCAAAGCTCAACCTTTCTGCTTTAGATGGCACCAGGACAGGACGTTGCAGTAGGAAGGGCTGTTGGTAGAAACATGGATGGCAGAAATGTGGCAGCACCGCCACTGCTGCGGCTTTGTAGCTCCTCTGTTACATCCTTACGACTAAAAGCAGGCTAAGGAGGAAAGATCTGGTTCTATTTTCAAAAATTCTTCTCTGTCCAGACTCAGCTTTTACGAAGGGCCCCTACGTGGCCAACGCTCCCCGCGCAAAGGGAGCCGAACGCCGTGGCCACAGATGGGGATCCAAGAGAAAGCCTTTTTTTGCGGTACCGGCCCCGAAGGACGGCGTGTGACACCACCGTCACTGCGTCTTATCTTTTCATCTTCACGGGACAAGGCTCTGGTTGCAGCAGAGCACCTTTAGCACCCACCCCTCAGCTGGACGGCGACGGCCAAAGGCTTCCACACGAAGCAGATTTGCTAATACTTCTCAGACTAAACAGCAGCCGTTGCCAATTACCGTTTAATTAAATTCAAATTAAACCATAAAAATTCCTGTTTCGGCAAGACGTATGCTATACCTCATTAAAAAAACATCCCGAATAGCTTCTAAGCAACATGATTGCAATTCTAATGGATTTTCAACTTAGCTGCCGAGTGTAAGATCCCGGGGGGCTCGGGCTGGTCGTTTGCAATCCGCGCTCCAGGATTTTTAAGACAAAATAAACGATCCGTACCCGGGACCCGAGAGGCCAGAAGGTACGTGTCATTTCTTACACGGGAGAACTAAGGAACGAAACACAGCAAAATCGTTATGGACACCTAAAACTCAAAACGTCAAGTTTTAAAATAACCTGTCAACTTTGACAATGTTCTTCTTAACTACTGACGTAGTTTATCTTTATAGCTGACAATACCAAGAGACCTCTTGATACAACACTGAGATGTGTCTTGTAAACAAATACGCATTAAAAAATGGAAGAGGTTAAATTGTATAGTAAAGCATGAGTACATACAAAACCGCTATAAAACGGTAGCAAAAGGTAACTAAAAGCTGTATGAATAAACCGTGGGGAGACGAGAGACTGTCAGAACTGCGGGTTCCGACCTCAGGGCTAGAAAAATGGTACAGAAGGGGAGCAGGACCCTGCGCTCACCTGAGGAACTGCCTCAATGCACCAGGCTGGCGCTCGCAGCACGTCTCAGCCCGCAGAAGGTCACAAAGGAAAGCTGAAGTCACGAGGGAATCTGACATTAATGCATCTCGCTGCGCTTCAAAAAGCTGTGTAAAGGAAGATACGCACATAAGCAGCCTTCAAGGTGGCTAAAATGAACGCTACAAAACCCAAGAAGAACCTGTTTGCTAAAGAGCTGAGGTTTGAAAACGTATCGGAGGGAGAAATTATCCCAAACCAACCACTGCACAGCCAAAGCCTTTCGTATTAACAATGCACGCTCCATTATACCAAAGATTGCATGGATACTGAAGTCTTAGGATGCTCTGAGTTAAAACAAGGAATTCTCAAATTCAAGGAATTTTATCACTTCCTGACCGATTGCAAAATGCAACTTGAATGTGCCAAAGACAGTGCATAGGAATTACATTCAGCCGTCGCTGCTGAAGACCGATTTCTGAAACAAGGATCTAGACTGAAGCTGCTGTTAAGAGAAAAAAAAAAATAAGTAAAATAAACACTTTCCTCCCTCACCCTCATTACAAGGATCGCATTCTCTGAAAACAGGTGAGACAGAACACGGTTCTATAACCGTCAGGTGTTATTCACGTGGTTCTGCTCTCCACAGACCGTTCCTGCTGGTGGCATCCCGACAGCTCAGGATCCCAAGGAAAGGCAGTCACGGGACACACAGCAGCGGCAGGACAAGCCTTCCAGCCCGGCAGCGCCATCCCACAGCAGCAGTGACACGGGGAAGAGATTGCCAGAAGCAAGGGAGATGATGTTCAGCCTCCATGCTCACCCAGTCTAACTCTACCTCCACCTACGAATTAACCGATGCAAATACTACCAAGCATTCCACAATACCATGGCTACTTTGGCAACATCAATTGCAATAAAATGTTTCGGTAATGCTGCATTATTTTATTTTTTTTTTAAACCAACACGGTACTATACCCATATAACAGACTGCTAGTAATTAAAAAAGCCTATATTAACCCCCACCTTCCCTACACTAAATTAAAAACAAGTTGCAACGAGCTGCAAAGTGCTCCTGAAGCGAGCTAGGAAAAGTACCAGCAATTCACATAACCCAGCTCCGAGAAGTCACAGCGACACTGTGCTCTGTCAGGAATGTGAGCCAGAAAAGCTGGCAGTTCTATACTTGTTAGTCAACGTGTGTTTAACGAGGCAGCATATATACAAGATAATATTACCTTAAGTGACCTGAAAGTTGCAATGGAGAAAAGGTGAGCAAGCCTCTCCTCTCCCAACTCGCTTTCCCAACTCTCTCCTGAGTTTATAACCCTATAAAGGACTTTTATTTTCCTGGGCAGGCGCTTAAGAAGCAAAAAATCAATGATCTTCTCAGTGCCCTCCATCAGGGAGCTGGGTATTACCAGACTGAGACCAACACACACAGGCTGTGTTTTCATCTTGCTTTCTCCAAAGAAGTTATTCCCGGAGGTGGGAATATCTCACGGACCAGCCAGGGCAGTGCAATCTCACCTGGAGAAGAGCATCAAACCAGGCCAAGCACAACCCACACACTTTACGGCACCGTTTGGTTCTCTCACAAACCTATCCTGAAAGTGATACAAGTTCACAAAAAAATTAAGTGCATGTGTGCACACACACAACTTTTAAACAAATAAACTTGGCTTTTCTCCATAGGGGAGGGGAGGGGGGACAAGGAAAGGGAAGCAATTAAATTGCAAGTCTTTAGTGCTCATTAATTATTTTTAAATTCTAATCCTAGGCTGCAACGTTGCTCTCAAGTCACACACTCGGTGGGCAAAAAATTGGCCAACCTAAAACAACCATTAAAAGTGCTGCTGTTTACATATAGCTATATATATTTTTTCTAGAGCAGACTCATAAGCCATCATGCAAACCAGAAAATTCCAGGTGCCTGCTCTTAATTATGAACTGCAGTTTTCTTTCTGCATTTCAAAAAAAAAAATAAAAATAAAAAGAGGTCAATATTGCACATCGTCATTTTAAGAGCTGCTGGCACAGGAACTTTATCCAGCATCTGCTGATGTCTAAGATGCGGAGCAGAATTATGCCCCTGACGTAACCCCACAGGAAGACAGCCCACGACACTCCCTGCCACCTCCCCCTAAAGACAGGCGTATTCTTTTCCCTTGCATCCCACCGGGAAGGGGACTTTCTGGATGAACAATGCCCAAAAAACAACTCCGTGACACCCTCCTGCCCGGGGTTGTCATGTCAGGAACATACCAAGTGGTTTACGTATTTCAATGCTAGCATATAGAAAGGTAACGTCAGCTGCAGGAAATTAAGCCTTGGGTATTGTCATACGCTTTAAAGTGAATTCAGAGTCTACAAAAGTGGCAGAAGGAAAACTCTGGAAAGCTCGAGTTTCCCCACTGCTCGGTGAGAGAGGCGCGATATCTACAGCGGACACTGTCAGCTCCTCTGGCTGGAAAGGTACAATCCTCCTCTGCTCAGAAAAACTTTGAAGACAGCCAGCGAGGATGCCAAAGGACAGAGATGGTCTCCATCCGTATTCCAGTGGGCATTTTACGGAGGAGGTTATCTTACATCACCAACTCCACACACGCGGTAGCAAAGAGAAGTTGCTGCCTGGCATCGGATGCCCGAAGGGGAAGCACACACTGCCCAGCACCAACCGCCCGAGAAATGCAGCCTCCGAGGGGCCAGGAGAGGAAATTCTCTCTCCTTTCATTCCTCAGTTCTCTGAAAAGGCCTCTCGAGGTGTAAGAATCTACCTACAAATTTCATTTCATCAGCGTTCATAAATGGAAACGAGCCCTGTGTTAATCCACACATGCACACGGCCACCAAGAAAAGCCACGCAGGTGTGAGTTGACACTCAGGTGACACGCCGTGGTCCCCCTCTCCGTTAGCCGTGCGCACTGACCCTCCCGCATTTTGGGCCTCAGCGCTTCCTCAAATGAAAGAAAAAAGCAATAAATCTAATGCAAAACTTGAGATAAGTGCTGGTAGAAGAGGAGCTTCTCCACTTCGGCTGTGGGAGAAGAGAAGTAACGTTAATGCTCAGGCGTTAGTGTTCTCGCCCGCTGGTTGGGTCTGAAACTCGAGCATCAGGCAGCAACCTCATAAATGCACCCTCAAAACCTCGTAAAATCCTGCTAATCTTCTAGCAGTGAGACGACGGGCTCGGTAACAGGTCTCTGGCACAAGAAATGTTTGGACTTCAGCATTCAAACTTTCCGAGAACTGAAAGGAACTTAATCCCACCATTCATCCGTCTCCGGCCCGACCACTTCTGCGCGGGGCCGGACGGTGGGTCTACAATGCCATTCAAAAATTGTCCTTATCTCAGTAACACAATCGTTGAATACTCCTTGAAAATTTCTCCCGGCAAAAAAGACAAGATGTTTTTACAGCAGAAAAGACGTGGGCTGTTCCGTTGCTGCAGAAGTTATCAGGCCCCAAGGCAAAGTCGACGCACACACCCCTTTTCCCAAGCATTTCCTGGAATGCCAGCTTCCATCACCATTAGATTTCTTCTTGCCAAGCACAGGAAGCAGAAGAATAGAGGGTTGGGTTTTTTTTTTTTCCAAGAGTCACAGAAAAAAGACTTCTCTGATCCCGTCTGCTGCAACGGGTGCAGAGTCAGTTACTGCGACACCAAGCGAAACCTCCCTTCAAGCAGAGTGAATCTTCCAAACCGAGGAGGGAAGAGAAGAGACTGGAGCTTCAGCTCCTTATTAAGGCGTTTGCATATACATTCCCAACCTGGGTCTTCCAAAAAGGGAATTTTGCAAAAAAAAGGCATTTTATTTGGGAATGGCAAAAACTATGATTGTTGATAATCTCTGTGGAATTATAAATTGCTCATTTAAAAAACACGGTTAAATATAAGTGTCATATCTTTCCCTTGCTTGCCAATATGTCCTTTCCATGAGTTCGTGTGCTATGTCTTCTGTAGATCAGGGGAAAACGGGCCGGGGGTAGAGGGTCCATCCAGTCCAGAGAGAGTAAATGGGCCGTGACTGTTCAGCACTGATGGAAACTACGAGACAAACCAGAAAGGATTAGGGAAGAGGCCACTTTCATTTACGGTTCCTCTCCTATCGCTGCAAGTAGAAGCTCCCTCAGGAAAAAAAACCAAAACCAAAACACACCAAAGAAAAAAAAAAAACCAAACAACCCAAACTTTCGAAGAATCTTCTCGGTTTCCCCCAAGTAATTTACCTTTTTAAATGGTTATAACCAGCGTTGGACCCAGCCCAAAACCATGTGCACTGCCCGTGTCCCCAACTAATAAGTGACTTTAATACAGGTTGTTGGGAAACCACCGACTGAGTTGTTCCTCAGTTAATTATCAGCTATTTATAGAGAAAAATGTCCAATGTATTTTCAGACCTACTTGTTTATTCCCTGTCCTCACGGTACATATAAGCTACTTCGTTCATCTCCATGGAGATGGCAGATATAAACCCAAAAGACAACTAGTTAAATTTTACCCTTTGCTGAAGCAGGTTCAGGCAAGAGACGTGGTTACTCCAATTCCAAAGTGGAAGGTGAAGGAAGAGCATGAGTAATTACAACTAAAGGGAATTTTTTTCTTAAAATATAGGAGACTTTTTTTCTTATGTCTTAGTTAAACAAAAATATTTATTAAAAACAGTGAGGCTGGGAATATCCAAATGGAAAACAGCAGAATATAGAGATCATAGAGAACTGTGCTCTATAGCACCACAGAGACCACACAATCTTCCTTCTTACTAGTGGTGAGATGTAATTAATGTCTTTTAACAAACGATTAAAATAACCAAGACGGTAGCAAATTTCCATTTCCAGGACACTCTCAACCAGTAAAATTACAGGGAGGCAAAAGTTGAACGGGAAGGACAGACCTAAAAAAAACCCAAATCTCTCTCTAACTACGGCACAGCCTGCTGTTCGTTTAAAACATTTCTGAAATACCAACGTTTACAATCTACTTAAATAAAACTGGGAAAACGCTAAAATTAAACGCCCTCAAAAGCTAACATAGGGGATAGAAAACAGAAAGATCACTATGTTGTTTCCACACGAGATATTTGGGCTCCAGGTCCACTGAGGAAGGCGCTGCCAAGCGCGGCTGGAAGGCAGAGATTGCCTGAATTCGCTGGAACTTACCTGAAAGAGGGTGTTAGCACCTTGCAACCTGGCGGGGCTGAGGGGAGCCACGGGGCTGAGCGTGCTCCAGAAGTGGATGCTGGAGAGCAAGGGACTCGGGGTCAGCAAGATGGGAGTCTGCAAAACACAGGGAGAGGGTGAGCCCGTGTGAAACCCGCACCGAGGAAAGCAGAGCGCATGTAAATCCAGCCCCAATAATCCCCGCTCCTGCAGCTGCAGAGGGCTGGGTCCGAATCTCAGGAATTCCCATTCCCTCCTTCCTCCTCCTCCCACCTCCTTCTCCTGCCTCCAAACCCCGCCGCCATCCGGCTCTCCCTCCCCTCGCCGAGCCATCGTTCCTCTTTTCCCAACAGCAGCCAAATCCCGCCGTGACCCGCAGGAAATCCGCTCCTCCTGCGGCACCCAGCACCTGCCCCGGGTCTGGAAAACCCACTCCATGGACTCAGAGAGAGCAGACACTGGGCACCGGCACGGTCTGGGCAGCACTGACAACAGAAGCCACAACAAAAGACATTCACATCCAGCTTCTGAACGTTCTGGATGGTCCAGGTTGACCGGCCAAACACTTCCAAAGGTGCCAAAAAAGCAACTGCCACTTGATTTTTTTTCCTGTCTTCAGCCATTTCAGTTTTCAATCGACAGTTTTCCTACAGTTGCACTCCAATTTATCACAGGAAAGAGACTGAATATGTACAGAACAATTTAACAGTGTAGTTGGGCTCCGTTCTCTTCCAAATTTTCCATGAGGCACAAAAGCTTTCCTTTCCCACACAAATATAACCACCAAATTAAGCAGCTGCTCTTATTGCCGTTAAATCACAATACTCAGGTCTTAAGTAAACGGCTACTGCATCAAGCAAAACAAAGCCGCTGAACACACACCTCCGAGGTTCTCTATTTCTAAAGCATTTTCAGAATCCGCCCGAAGGATGAGGGCAGGGTTCAGGGCTTTTGGAATAATTCAATATCAGCCTGGCAGGATTTACAAAGGATCCTGTTGGTGCTGGTCGGGGTTTTGCCTCCACACGCAAACCCTGCGCAGGCGGGACCGGCTGACAGACCGCCCGGGCACACCGCGGGGAGGAAGCCAACTCCGACTGCGAATAAACTTTCTGTTGTATAAGAAAAACGGGAGTGACATCCTGAGTTTCAGAACTCCAAACACAGCCTACTGACTATTCACTTTCCACTTGCCTTCCCTTGGCGTTTTAAAATATAACATCACCGCTGTTGTTACTTAAAAAAAAAACAAACACACCCCAACGAGCAGGAAGGGAATTAGGTTACCTGGGAGAAAAGTGCTGGAGTAAGAGAAGCAGTTGGGAGAGAAGGACTCAGAATCCCCAGCGGACTCGGATCGCTGCCTGTGATGACGAGAGTAGGAGCCAACTCCAGCCCTTTGGGTTTTTTCGATCTGGAGAGGTGATTGGCAAATTCCTTCTCCAGCACCGAGGAATCCTGCTCTTTGGGCTCCGGGGATTGATGCTGAAGGCTCTGAGCCTGCTCCAGCTGCTGAGAAGCCACGGACTCGATGTCTGTGTCAATGTCCAGGTCAGGGTTAGAGCTCAGGGGGGGCGACGGGGGCGTGGAAGGGACTTGCAGGGTGGGAGAAACCGAGGATATGGGGGGAGTCGGGGTGAAGCTGGTGGTTAAGTTTGGCAAAGGTGCTGGAGCTTCAGGGACAGTTAACTTGGGTAGAACAAGGGTCTCCAAGGTCTGGAGAGTTTCTTCCGATCCCATGGGAAGAGAGGAAGCGGTTGACGTGGAAGAGGCAGTGGAAGTGACAGGGACCGCTGAAGTGGTGGAGACCAGGGGGACAGAGGAAGGCTTTTTGGAGGGCATGGTGACAAACTTGATGACAGAGGGAGTCGGATCCTGAGCAGGTTTCTTCTCCGCCAGTTTCTCAGCTGGATTCTCAATCTTGATGGACCTGAAGAGTTTTACGCTGGAAGAGTTCAGGGAGTTCAGAGTGAAGGAGGAGTAGAGGCCTGAGTGGATATAGTCATTGCGGCTGGAGGACTTAGCACACGACTGAGACTTCTCCTTCCCACAGTTTTCCACATCCTTTGGAGCACTGCTGACTTCCGCAAAACCAGTCATGTCAAGGTCTCCTTCTATACGGCCCACGACAAGTGGATCCATATTTAAAATCTCCGGATAGGAAACAAACTTGTACACAAACTTCTTACCGTTCACTTTTTTGATGATATTCTGTGGGTAAGAGGATACATATATTTAGGCCTTCTTCAGATTAATTTTCTTCCCACAAACATTGCCTAAAATAGACTTGAGGAATTAGATAGTCTGTAATCTGTCGTCAAAAAAATGTTTCTTTTTTCTTTTCCAAAACACACCGCGTTCTCGCAATTTAATTATGCTCCCGAAGTATCATTTCCAGACCCCACAGACAAAACACTAACACAGGTGAGTTTAACCTAACATTAAATATGCTAACAACAGCTTTAAAACTGCCAAACAATTCTGCTTAATGGATTTTTAAAAGACCAGCTCAGAAACAACAAAAAACCACCCGTTACCCCCATCAAAGACCACCGACCTGGGTGCAGGCAGTGTAACCTAAGAGGAGAATCTGCAGAATTAAAGCTCACAGGTTTGCAGAATTGAGAGCTAATGCTTTGACTCGAACCACCTTTACTCTTAATCAGATGATAATAAAAGAAAATAAGTAGCTGAACTAGTCAGCAGAACGTAGGCTAATCAGCTATTTCAATACCACAAACCAGCATATGTCAAACTCGTTTTGCTCCTAAGGGAAACGCCACACACAGTCCAGACCTCAGAAGATTCTTATTTATCGTACAGTTATTATTACTGAGACCTCTGAGTACAAAGTCAGATTTGTGCTACCCAATAATAAACTCAATAACAATAAGCAACCTACCACCTGCTACAAACTGACAGGTTCCTCAGAAACCCTGTTTTATTTTTTATCTGGTACACCCACACAATAGCAGTTGTGGGATAAATGGCTTATTGAAACGAAGGGAAGACTCCCACACTGGGGTTCCAGTTCAGCTTCTGACACTACCTGTGCGCTAATGAAAGGCTCTCTGGGTTATTAGAAGACATTTGCTAAATAACAGAAGCATCTTACTCTGCTGGACTAAACCCGCTGACCACATCAGAGGTGCCTCTCTGAATACGTGGAGAAAAAGAAAAATATTTTAGGCTGCTTTACTGAAAATCCTTATTTCAATAGCCCTTTCCTGGAGACAACTGCAGAAAAGATCTCAAAGTGGTGCAATATTCACCATCTCTATCACTGCAATAATTCTGTTGCTTAAACTGGAGTGTTGGGGATTGTAACCCTTGCGAGGGCATGTATTTTTGGAAAGGGGATCAGTATTCAAAGACAGATTCGTATGAGCAAAGACAGCAACATTTTGCACAAAGCTATCCAGAACCTTATAAAATAAGGGGGAGGAAACGCAGCACAACGATAAATGAAAGAAGAAACCCCCTCTAAACATAAACTAGCATGCCTTAAGTCTGGGAGACAGAAGTGACACCTATCCCCTTGAAGAGAATGAAAAAGGAAACAAAGCTCATTAGGCAGAAGCTGGTAAGATGGATAAGGATCTGAGGTGGATTTACAGACTTTGTTACCTTCACATAATAGTATCTGAGAGCACGGCTGAGTTTATCATAGTTCATGCTGGGCTTGTTCTTGCGGATTCCCCAGAGCCTGGCCACCTCCTCTGCCTGCAGCAGTTTGAACTCCCCGTCGTTGGAGGTCCAACAGATGATGTTCTTGTTCTGAGGCTCTTGGAGGAGCTGGAGGAGGAACTGCCACAGGGTGATAGCACTGTCCATAGCAGTAAGCTGAAATTCAGAAAGGCAGATAAGAGGCAACGGATTAGGAACAGCGCATTTTCGTCGTCTCCCTAGAAGGGGGTAATGGAGCAGAGATGTTATTTCCAAAGCCAGCAAGAGTAAAAAATTATTAGTCACCAGTCGTGAAAGATGTTCCCTGCAGAACAGAGGGGCTGAGAGCCAACTGCTGTCGTCTCCTCCCACATGTCAGTACTTTTCACATGGGTTATATTTAGCCTCATTTAACTAAATCAGGTCACTTTGGGTAAGTTGCAGTGAGTCACTATCCAAAAAAAAAAAAAAGAAAAATGTTTCTAAGTTGTTCCACGTTCACCCACTCGGACTTGTACCGCTTCACGAGAAACAGCTCAGGTGCATCCAGGTAAAAATCAAACCACCCACTCGCCGCCTCCTTTCCCTGCCTTCACCCACCTCCAGCCTCCCTGTCGTTAACAAAACGGAGCGGAGCAAGTCACTGCTGGAGCTCCGTGGAGATGCCAGCGCGGAACAGCTCAACGTTCCTTCAGTTCCCGTTTCTACCGCCTCTCGGTGAGCAGCCCCCTCAGCCGACCCCCAGCCTCCTCTCTTCCAAGTTCCCTTTCTTTTCCTGATCCCATCCCCGTCTCTTCTAAGAGAGTAAACACGAAAGTAAATAAAATGATTTCAACTGCTGCCTTTGCTTTTCTCTTGATTCCTGCCATCTCTTACCTACATCAATCGTTTAGGCTGAGACTTTCTAGGACTGGTACCTGCCGGTGGGTTCAGTCCCTTCCTGCAGGGTTTTCTTGCACCGATGTATAAACTCATCAAGGACAGACCAGGCAGCAGAGATGACGTCTTCCCTTGACCGTATCTGACTACACAAAACAGTACTCCCACAGATATTTTTAAGCGGAACACTAATAATCCTGCCTGCACAGGGGAAGTATAAAATACACTAGGAATTAAACCAGATAAAATTATATTAATTCAGTATCCCACATGGATTCTCTGATTCCAGAACAGCTTCTATTAACGCAGCTTAAACTTCTTCCAATGAAATAAAAACAAACCCAGCCACTCTGGAATAAGAACCATAGCGATGAATTACACTAAAAATGTTTTGATATGCGTAACTGCTAGAATTTTATCCCCCCTCCCTCCCCGTCAAACCTCAATAAAGGCAAACCTAAAGGGTACGGGGGTTTCCATCTGGGTGAAGCCGCAGCCGGAGCGACCCAACGCTATTCACAAGCAGAAGCTCCAAAACAGAGGCATCGGGTCCAACTCCAGCGAGACGGACCCATGCCCGAGTCATCTGAAGCCCACGTAGGCGCAGGGATAAGTTTAAGATTCAGCTGGAACTGCCAGTTCATCTTCGTTACCAAAGCCTTTTATTCCAATCTCATTACTGCCCAGCACTTATCCAGCCCTATATAAGGAAGAGAACGGGTCTACATGTCAGAGCTTCAGAATTTAGCCAGCCCTGTAAAAGGATTACTGCTGACAGTTTACACAGGACTACACATTCTTATTTAAATAACAAGGTGCCCTAGGGCAGGTGCTTTTTTGGGCAGAGCCCATTGCATTTAACCTATTTTTAAGAATACCTGCCTAATGGCATGCTTACATGACTGCACAGGGGCGTTACATTGATCCAGTCGGTTAAATTGCTGCAATTACAAGGAACAATCTCAAAACGAAGGACACCCACACCACCTTGTTATGCTGGCCTGAGGTGCTTTCCTTGTTAATTACTGCGTGCATACAACTCCACGCTTGCCCAAATTAATTGCTCGGCACTCTAAGAAAATATCAGCTGCCGAGCGCGCGGCGCTTTGAGACTCTTCCCACACCGCGCCGTGGCACGTCGGCGGGACCGAACGGCAACTGGGGGGCCGGGCAACCACATTAAAACTCTTCCAGGGCTTCTCCCCCTTTTCCAGGGCTTCTCCTCCGACTTCTATTCACATTTACCAGTAACATCTCATATCTGCCTGCTGGCAGCGCAGAGGATGCGCAGGCTGCAGAGCATCAGCATCGTTATCCCCTCAGGATGATGCACTCGCACGGGGTTTTTGTGGAGACAGGAGGACTCCATCCTCCCGTTCTGCGGAGCTGTCAATCCCAGCGATACGTGTTAGCAGAGGAAGAGCCGGGAAACGAAGCCGAGCGATTATTCCCACGCTGCATTTATCTACAGCGCTTTTCCAAACCCACCAGGAGCACTGCACCAAACAGCGCTGACTGATGCAACGGGAGGCAATCACACAGAAATTAGATTAGCAGCAGAATTTCAGAGCAGCAAAGGCTTTTTTTTTTTTCCCTCCTCCTAAAAATCCACGCAGATTTCATCCCAGAATTTAAATGTTATTATTTCCCGGGGCTGCTTCCCTACAGTAAGAAGTACCTTGCCATTATCTCAAAGCTCACCAACCTCTACCGTGGACAAGCACCGCTGCCCGGGTCACAGCTGGTTTTGATTCGAGTTGGAGACACACAACGCACAATAAGAAAAGAGTTCATGCTCCTAAATCCCAAACACTGCAGCTTTCCAGCTGGAAGGGTCCTTCTCCCAGGGGCAGGCTGTACTGGAGTGTTGGATTGATCAAGTTACTAATGATGTTTCTGGAGTTTACAGGCTTTAGGGCTGTCACGATTCCTTCCATCGCTTGGAGGATCCACTGCGTATCCTCCGCACCCTCTACTTTAAAAGTCTTATGTCAGACACATTAACAACAGGGCAGAGAAGTTTTACTTTCTCCTTGGATGCCGTAGAACAGGAGCAGAGAATCGGAATTGTTAATGGACAGGCTATCCTGCATGCGAGAGACTTCATGTCACTCTTTATTAAATATTTGCCGTGCACATCTACAGGAAACGATAAGAGTCTCACTGCGACAGGGAGTACAGAGTTTTTCTGAAGATTACATACAGAGGGAAGGAAGAAAATAACCCTCCAAATCGGACAAAGCAATGGAATCACAGGTGGATCTTGCCCCTTCAGAGTCCAGGGGAAAGCTGTAACTGGGAAAGTATAACATGCATAAGGGAGACAGTGTTGTATTATGAACCAAGACATCTCATTTAACTTCTTTAATAAAGTTGCTTTGATACCGTGTAAGAATACATCAAAGAACTGTTGCTTCTTCAGGAAAAAAAAAAAAGAAAACAGAATAAAAAGACATCACAGAAGATGCAAAATTAAAACCAGTATAGGCGAGATGAGCGCTTCTCTTTGTTCAAGATGAACCAAGTAAGATGTTAAAAAGATTCTTCTTTCTTCAGCACCTGGGGCAGGAGCATTGGATGCCTTTCATGAGCCTTTCAGGGATGGAGCAGGGGTTCAAGCTCCCTGTGAAATCTGCTTTTTTGGAACACCTTCAGCTGCCCCGGCTCAGGGGGACCAGGGGGTCACACCACGGCCACGTACTCAAAGAGCATCCCCCTCCTGCATTGACACTGGAAGGAATTAAGGAATTCAGCAGATCCCTTCGTCCTTTTTATTCAGACACAGGAAAACCCACTCTCCAGAGACGTTACATTAGCGAAACTACAGAAATCAGGACAAGGGGAACCCGCTGCCCGACTCCTACTCTACGCTGACGATGGCGAGATTGAGATATCAATTCTCTCACGATCTGTAAACAGCATTTCAACTTCTTTCAAAACCACATCTCCTTCCATGAAAAGGCACCAGTCTCCCAGCACAGCCCCCCGTCAGCATAAAAAGCCCAGTAGTTTGATTGCTTTTTCTTCAAGATGAATACACCAATAATTACAAGCACACCACTGCAAACTACTTTTTTTTTTTTTTTTTTTTTGCTGAAGGTTATTTTCCTTGCAAGAGTCCACGGAGAAAGAGAAAAGGTCTCATTTGAAAAGACAATGAAGGAATTAGGCAGAGAGGCAACACTGCTGCTCATGACAACGGCCTTTCCACTCCTGCACCGTTTGAGTATGAGGAAAAAAAATAGTTGCTAGAGGCAGAGGGCAGTTATACTTTGTAATGAGTATGCTAAAATAGAGCACTATTATTGTCTTGAGATCTTCTCTGACGCCTACGGATGACCCTTGAAGTGCACTGCGAGGCTGACAGAACTTGGCTGCAGTGCTCTAAATACAAGCTGCAGCTCTCTCCTGTCGCTGCAGCTTCATCTGAGGCTGCTGGAGCTTCGTTTGAAGCCTTGACTTCACAAAGCCTTGAGTTTACAGGAAAAAAAAAAAAGAAGCCAGGACACGAGATACATATCTTTTCCACTGACTTCTCCTCATGCATCTGTGCCACCACGTGCTCCACACGATCCATCTAGTGATGGAGCCTCAAGGCTTCACATCTCCTGGGGAAGGGGAGTGCGCAACCGCCGGGAAGGAGGAACCCTTTGGGAAGTGGGATACGGGAACCAACCTCTCCCATGACCACCAGCTCCACTTACTACTGCAAAACAAACCCAAGCGTTCATCCCTTGGTCCTCAAAGAGGAGAGGGACATCTCGTTACACCCCAGTGGAGGCAGCACCGGGGGAATCTGCCTTTAACCCCTGTCTTCAAGGTCTCCTGGCAGATTTCCTGTGCTTTGACTCAACGCCGAGAACAGCTCAAGTCATCTTTCACCTCGATTTGTTCCACCAGCCTCCCGTAAGCATCTGCAGCCTGATGGCTTCTGCAGATGGGCTGAATCGAGCAGTCAGGGCTCATCAGAACCCACACAGGAACAACAGGAAGAAAGGATGTCACACGTCACACAGACACCACACAGAATCACAGAATCTTCATGGTCGGAAAGGACCTCTGAGATGACTAAGTCCAACCATACACACACAAAAGGCCCCCACAATCTCGGGCATGAGAGCATGCCCTGAAGTGCCATGTCTACGCATTTCTTAAATACCTCCAGGGATGGAGACTCCACCACCTCCCTGGGCAGGCTGCTCCAGTGCCTGACCACTCTCCCAGTAAAGTAATTCTTCCCAATATCTAATCTAAACCTCCCCTGACACAACTTCAGACCATTTCCTCTGCTCCTGTCATTATTCCCTTGAGAGAAGAGGCCAACACTGACTTCTCTACAACCTCCTTTCAGGGAGTTGTAGAGGGCAATGAGGTCTCCCCTCAACCTCCTCTTCTCCAAACTGAATGCCCAGTTCCCTCAGCCTCTCCTCGTATGACTTGTTCTCTAGACAGCGAGGACAAAACCATCGCCACCACATATTTAAACGGCACGGTGTCAGCTTCCCAGGTCTTTACACAGAGGGGACACCTCAAAAGATGACTGTGGAAGTAGCTCAGGGCAGAGGTAGACACATGAGGTGACACAGAAACCTCTTCTCAGATCACAAACTTCACTAAAAATAAAGAAAGAAACCAAAAAGGCAGCAACAGGAACTTAGAGATGGTTCTTGGGGAGCTCACACGGAATTGTGGTTGGACTCAACGATCTCGAAGGTCCCTTCCAGCCATGAATATTCTGTGATTCTGTAAATGGTGAGAGTCAGACACTCAGCAGACGAGCAAATTAAGTCTTTACGTGACTCCAGGGGAGCCGGACCCACAGAGGACACACACATGAGCTGTGAGGACTTCACAGGGCAGAGTCATTCCCCTGGTCCCTTACTCCTTTAAGGTGGCCACGGTGCGTGAACAGCAGGAACGCGCGGACAATCGCCCCTGCTCCCTTGCGCAACGCTCCTGCGGGGACACGGCCTCCACGAGTTGTTCCAGGAAAACAAACAACTGAACCACTTCGGCTGAAGGAGACTTTTTTGGAGGTCACGGGCCCAACTCCACGTCCAAAACAGGGTTAACTTCAAAGCCAGACCAGGCCATCCAGCGTCTTTGTCCAGCCAACACAATAAATGCAGAAATGGCTGCCCCATCCCTTTTATTTCAGTAAGGGCCAGGCGCTTTCGCATGGCTGATGCAGAATCTAATTAAGTGGCTATCAACACACAACCAAGCAACAATTTGATTAGCACCACACTTAAAACTTCCCATTAATAAGCCTTTCATGAAATAATTTCAAGCCCCTGGGACACTGATTCGCCTGAACCAGTACTTCAAGAATTTTATCAATTTTCCACTCAATTTAGAAAGAGCATTGCCCAACCCCAGCCTCTTCAGGGTGCCGGTATCCAGCTACAGACACGCTCCGATGCAGTGGGAAACATGTTAGCGATATTTAAATCTTTTCCAGAACACACCAAGTATTATAAAAATACATTAACTACTGTCACCATCGCTTGTTTTGCCACTGTGCTTCCCGAAAACAGGTGATTTACCAGTTAAAAGCCTGTTACACGCGTAAAATAAAGTTACTTCACAAGAAATTAAACTAGAGACGCAGATTTTAACCTCTGCGACACCACTGTTAAAAAAAATCCCCAACTCTGGCAGCTTTCCAGGCAGCAATCAAATTATACCTTCTCTGATAAATACTAAAATCAGGTAAGAAGGGAAAAAAACAACAACAACAACAAAAAAAAAATCACCCTGGGCTCCAATAAATTCTTCTCTACCCCTCGGCTCTGGCGTTCGCTGCCCCGTTGTTTCCAAAGCAGTGGGGAAAAAATCAGGTTGTTCCGAGGGAGAAGCCGTGGTTCTCGGGACAGGAAGCTCCCTGGAAGGAAACGCCGGAGGATGTCCTCATGATAAGAGCTGCTCCAGAGCTTTCATTGCCTAATCCCGCTCCAAGTTTGACAGTTGTATTTACTTAAGGCAAACTTTGCCAGAAATTTTAGGTTCTCGGCTCAAAAATTTAAGTTACTTTACATGAGATTAAAGCGTTCGCAAATATTTGGGGGTTTGGGAACAATTTGCTTCAGCTTCTTAACTCCTGAGAAATAAGTATTTCCTTTTCTAAGTAGAGGATTTTCCAATATCCTCCACCTTTCAGATACCCAAGAAAACCTTTCTGTGTGAGCAAAAAGCACTAGAAAAGAAACCACGAGAGAGAGCAGTGGTACTGGATTCCCATCGCCCTTCTGGCTGAAGACTCAGGGTGGCAGGAGTCGATGAGCCCAACAGCTCTTTTGGCTTTCTCAATCTTGATACAGAGACAATGGTGCTTGCTTTGGTATTTAATGTGGTTTTGACCAGCAGACCCTGACACGTAAAAATTTTTTAACCTGTTTGAACACGGCCAATAAGAGGGACTGCAAAGCACAGTCCACGTGCTTCCTCCAGCTGCCACCATCATCCCGATCCTCCGTCCCCGCCTCAGGACGGACACCCCACCAGAATTAGTTTTATGGACAGCAGAGCTCATTTCCCTGCTTTACTGTATTTTGATGAAAAGCCTCCCTTTTCTACCTCAGCTTTCTAAGAGAAGATTAAGGGCAAACAGAGAGAACGGTGAACTTCAAAAATGAAATATCTTTGATCAGCTCCTCGGTTGATTTCTGACCCTGATGCAACCGTTTCCGAGCCAGCCATAAAAATACTGATTTCCGTGGAAGCCGCTCTCTAAGGAGATTACACTCGCTTCCTCCTTATCTGCCACCACAATGGGCTGAGGGGAATGTTTACCAACAGCAGATTAAATTAGCAGCAACGGGGGCACGACGCGTCCGCCGAAAGTAAAAGCATCCTTGTTTAAGAGTAAGGGGGTCAGGTCTCTGCGCGGAGTAAACCCCGAACAAAAGGTTAAACGTTTCACGTTGATCCTAACTTTATTATGAAAAGGAAGTCTCATTTAAGACGGAAAAGGTTTCCTTTAATAATGTTTATAATACACTTGGCCTGGTTGCTATGACGATGGAACAACTATTCTCTACAAACAGGCGCTAAGACCCTAAAAATAAACAGGCCGA
>VXAK01020139.1:1872-17824 GCA_013399435.1 Arenaria interpres | reverse complement strand
GCCTCCCCAGGGCAGAGCAGAGGGGCAGGATGACCTCTCTCGACCTACTGGCGACACTCTTCCTGATGTCCCCCAGGATGCCATCGGCCCTCTTGGTGACAAGGGCACATTGCTGGCTCATGGATAATTTACTATCTACCAGGACCCCCAGATCCTTGTCCTCAGAACTGCTTTCCAGCAGGTCCACCCCTCAGCACCTCTAGCTGCCATTAATGCTGTTCCTATGAAGGCAAATTCCCTGTGGTTACCAGGGTATCTCCATCTGCTGGTCCCATTCTGTGGAGCCAAATGGCAACCAAATGAAGCGAAAGATTTTTAAACTCGGGAGCAAGACAGGGAACACAACTTTGCACCTTTAAAGAACCCTTTACCAGCACTTACTGCACAGTCACAGGGCATCAGAAGAGCAATAAAAGCAGCAAAAGTAAGGAGGTTTAGGGAATTGAGACGTCTTTTGACTGCAGGGAAGAAGCACAGGGTTTTCCCCCAAAGCGTGCTTTCTGTCATGGGGAGAGAGGAACTTTTCAACCAGGCTGACCATTATTTATTTAATTCACAGAAGTTAACTACCGCATTTAAAATAAAATTTAGGGAATAGTTTCTGTTTTTCCCACCTTCACTTTAGAAAAAAAAAAAACCAAACAGTGTGAGAGAGACTGGGCAGGGAGGAGAAGAAAAGGTAAGGAAAAAGGACAAGAAAAATCCTCTACAAAACTCCAAAGTCAGTTTCTTCAGTTTTCAAAATAATTAAAGCCCCTTTGAAATGAAAGCATGTGCTGTTTTCCTTTCCTTTTTCCCCATGGAAAACATCGGTCGTTATTTCCACAGAGACCCTCACGTTATCAGTACCGCGTTTCCCTTGGGAATGCCCAAGCCAGGAAGCACCAACCCAGGACCAAAGCTCTGGAGCTCGAGAGGACCTTTCCCATGGTACTGAGCTGGAGCTTCCTCACCTCTACCTGGTCTCCCGCCCTGCAGAGGACTCAAACCCAATGGCTGAGCCAGACGAACACCAAAAGCCTCTGGTCAAGCATTTCTCCGAGTCCCTTTCCCTCTTATCTTCTGCTGGGCTCCATCCTGACCTCTCGCTCTCTCTAGAGCTTGGCCTCCTCCTCCCACACCGAATCAAAAAAACAAAGAGGAAAACAAAGGAAAGTCCTGTGCTCTCCCAGACTCTTCCTGTAGAGTCACACGTGGGAGGTTTGCCAACATCTGCATGTGTGTGTACCTCAAACAGAGCTAAATCCATTTGTTCAGGGAAGGACCAGCACCTGGGATTGCGCAATTTGCTCAGGAAGTGCTGCTGGAACCAGCTGGTCCCTCTGGGAGCTCCTGCAGCCTTTGGGGTGATGAACAACCTATGGGGCTGGCACATGCCACACCGTGTCTTTGAGTATTTCCTCATTTGGCACCCAGCATCACTCACTTGCAAAGTGGGAGAATGATTCCAAAGTGGAAAAGGAGCGTTTCAGAAGTTACGTGACCCCACAGACCAGGTGTTTCAGCATGGGCACCAGACGCAAGTGAGGTCCATCCAGATTCTGCCCTGGCTTTGTTTCCACTTGCCACCAGCAAAACCTACCAGCACACCCCAAAATTTCGTATTTCCTCAGCACTCAGTTAGGAAACTGCACAAGCTGAACCCAAAAAGGCTTCCATGGGCTGCTGTGGAAGAGGGACAACACACAAAAATCAACCTCACTCCTCCCCAGCATCCAAAGGACCTAAAAAGCTTCAGGTAGAGCTCTATCAGCTGTGGTGACTCCACCGACAAACAATCAAAGCAGCTTTTTAGAGGGATAATCAATTGCCTGCTTTGTGCAACTCTCACTTTGTTCTGCTTCCCCTGCCGTGGGTTTGCAGCCCAACGTGGGCTTGTTCCTATCTTAGGCAGCATCACAAGGGGGGAAAAAATATAGGACAGACAAAGGGATGGAATAAAATCAAGCAGGCATCAAGGCAGGGTTTGGAAAAAGCTCAAAGCAAAGACTTTTTTAAAAAGCAGCTCACGTGCAAAGGCACTTTAAAGAGAAAGAGGCAGCAGAGAAGGGAAGTCAAATGAATACATTTCAGTTGGGATTTCTGGTGAAGGTTAAGCAGACAGCGGCACCTGGAAACAGATTTTGCCAGTTCTGAGGCAAGGACAAAGCCATGGAGTGCTACGTAATTGCCAGTTCTTGGAAAAGGCAGGAAAACCCAGTCAGAAAAGCACAGAGGTTTCCAAAAGCACCAACTCAAAAAAGAGAAATCTTACTGCAAGGTTCTGACTTTGCCATCGTGTGGTCATTGGCTTGAGAGAGTGATGGGAGGCACCAGGAAAGCCAGAAAATTATGCAACAGCTAATCAGACCCTAACGAGGCCTCGCTCCAGAACATGGAGGTGATACTTTAATACAGCTCCCAACTCCGAGACAGACGTTTGTGAGGGTACCAGGAACCTGTAACTCCTGAAATAAGCAGAAGAGCTACGAGGCGTTTCGTGCCTCAGTAGTGAGAGGAGACGCTCACAAAGGGAAAGCCTTTGAGATCGAGAAAGGGTCGTTTGTGCATTTTTAAAGTTTCAAAAATCCACTCATTTCATTCTCAAGAGAGATGCTCTCGGGAAACCTAATGCTCAGCGCCTTCTTGGACCACTCAGGCTTCCATTACCCATACCAGGCCCTTATTCCTCAGCTCATACAACATCCTGGGAGGCCAAGGAGGGGAAGAAGAGTCCCCTGTTCACTCTCAGAAGTGCCCTGGGAGAAAGCCGGGTTGTTGGACACAAGAGGACAGAGCAGCCCCAGACACACAGCAGGGAGGACACGCAGCAGGACGGTCCAGCTCTGGGGCTGCCAACCACCCCCTCTCGCCCTACAGAAGCTCCACCAAAAAGTGGGCAGAAGGGCTAGTTTGCTTACGAGGCTTAGATGATGCTAGTCATCAACCCGACAAGGGTTGTCACTTGCTTCAGAGCAGCTTCACACCCTGCTCACAACCGACTGCAAAGCCCCAGGCAAACGCCACCGTCCTCGCAGAGATGCCACCCCCACCCTCCCAGGATGCGGTGGCACTTGATCACGCGGGACATCACCGCATCACAGAGCTCCCAGAGATGCTGCAGGATGCCCACGGAGCATTACAGGGTGCAGAGGGGTCCACAAATACCAGCTGCCTTTGCTAGAAGAAGCACCATGAAGAGGATGGAGAAGTAACTCGGTGCCCTCCTGGTGTTCCCTTTCACACCCAACTGCCAACGATCTCCTATTTCTCAGACCTCATAAAGCCTTTTTGCATTCAGGTCTCTGGGTTCCTTTGCTGGGAGCAGCTCTGCTGAGGCTCTCAAAAAAGAAATTAAAAATCCACAGACCCATGCTGGTTTGAAACCCTTGTTATTTCTGAGTCTACAAATGCCAGAGCCCTGACTTCGCGGACCAGGCAATCTGCAGGCTCAGAGAGGGAAGAGGGAGAGAAGGAGTTCAGCATCCTCAGCAGGCACAGGGTGGCTAATCCAGTCCCTGAGCCTCCATCTCCAACCCCCCAGGAGATATTTGACTGGGACAAGTCCAAGGAACTTCCCAAATTCCAAGGGAACTCACCGCTGCAGTGACACTCCAGAGTTAAATGCTTTGCTGAGCAGGATGTGCAATACCCAGATTATACAACAGCCATTAATATTCAAAGTTACACTCAATAATTCAATTCAGGAAAAAGCAGAATTACTCAGCTACAGGAGAGCTTCACGGCACAGCGAGGAAGTAGTTACAGCAGGACAAAGACTGGGGTCGGTTTTTTTTTCAGGAGGGCTTTTTTCTAACCCCCACTGACTCAGATGGACTTGGAGGTGGTTTCAGGTGCTTGTGAAAGTTAAGCCCTGAAGCTGTGCACCAGAGGATCCCTGGTTATTACACAATGCTGCCAAACTAGTTTCCACCGTGTTATATCCACAGCCCTTCTCTGACTAAAAGCACAATTCCCCTTGTGAAATTCCCACATCCTGAATAAAATTCCTGGATACAGCTCTTAAAAACCTCACTGGTTCCTCTTCCCAGGCCGAGCCAACAGCACCATCACAGCAGGTAACAACAGGGCAGAGTCAGGACCCATCGTGGCCATTTAAGTGGCATTGAGAATTTCATTTTGGAGCCTGTTGTTGGTGCAAACAACCCAAGGTCTGAAGTTGAGGAGGTGAGAAGCAGACTGTGGTGCAGTCAGCTCTCTTAGCAAGGAGCTGTGAAGCTGCCGTTGGGGAGGAATCAGTGCAATTCATCGAGAAAAGCCAACGTTTCCAAAAGCAAACACAGATCCGTGGATGTCGAATCGCATATTTGATTCTCCCCCCTCCCACCACTTACTTTCTAAGCCAAAAAAGGCTTTATCTGGGTGGATTTTCCAGGGAGGGATAAGCCTTTTCTGTACCACTGCCCAGTTCCTGGATCAAACGAGAAGAAATGCCACGGCTGACCAGACACCATCACCCCATCCTCTCCCATGGGGGAATTCATCTCCTCAGCTGGGGACCTTCCCCCAGCTCAGACAGAACATTGGGAAGAAAAGTATTTTACCTGCACAGGTGATGGAGAGCAGCTCCTAGGAAAGGTGCATCCCTGCCAACACCCTGCCCGAAGTCCATGCTAAAAAGAAGCACCCAGGGCGGGTTTGGGATCACCGAGCCCCAGAGGACAAGTGACAATCCCCCCGCAGACAAAAGCCAATCACTCAAGAGTCTTATTCCAACACAGAGACCTTCTTTCCTGCTCCAGCCGCCCTGCAAGCGGACCTGTGTCTACTTAGAAAGCTGATTATGAAGCAATAAGTCATCCAGCGTGGCCGGGCCAAGTCAATCCAGCCAGCTGTTTTAATTTAGCTTGTTGGTTCATTAAGCTTTGCTGTGCCCTTAACCCTTCTGTTCCCAGGGTGGGAGCTCTGGGGGGAGACTAGCAGAGCATTGCTGTGAGCTACTGCATCGCCTGCAGCACGAGGCCACGCTACACCCCGCTTCTTTGCAAGGAAAAGTTGTATTTTGTGCTGAGCCACAGCTCCGGAAGAGCCTGAACCTCATCCCGGGACACATGCAAACCAACGAGGGCCTCCTGTCCCTTTGGCTTCCAACTTCAGGCCCTGGGCCACCCCAGGGCTGGCTGATGGGGCTGAAACCTTCTCCACCTGATTCCCATCACCAGCTCCCACCTTCTGCTGCTCAGGCCCAGGACCTGCCCCAGCTGGTAGGGCAGTGGAGGAAAACTCAACTGACCTTCTTTGCTCCTGCAAACCTTTGCCTGTTTTCCAGCCTGTGCAGCCCCATGCCCACATTCTATTCCCCTTTCCTCTTATCCTGGGAAACTCCAGGCTCCCGTCCGCTTCCTACCCCAAGCCAGCTTCTGCTGCTTAACCACCAGGAGAAAGAGAAACTACACCAAGAATTGCATTTGCCCCCAAAAATACTGGACTCTGGGAGAGAGAATCGATAATAAAAACCCAGTTCTGATTTAATTGGGGCAAAAAATGAAAAGTCCATCTTAGAGGTGCATTTTGAAAGGGGTGTTAAACCCATCCATGGATTTCACTGGCCCTTATCCCATCTCAGAGGCAGCCGGCACGAGCTCCTTGTGGGCTGCAGCTTGGGGATGTCACTGCTGTCGCTGACGCCGCTGAGGACGAAGGGCTCCGCACGCTGCTATATCCAGAGCCGCAGCTGCAAATTTAGAAACATTGCCTGGATTTCTCTTTGTGCTCTCCCACGTCCTGCCCTGCTACAACTCCCGTCTGCTGGCATTTCATTTCTGAAAAAGCACACTGCTTAGCAACCTGACAGCCTTCCCACTTTGAGCACGAGGCAACCGGTTCCTCCCATTCCCACTCCTCCAACGGGGAAAACGTGGCAGGGACCCGGCCCCTTCACAGCACCATCGGAGAAGGGGCCGGTTGTAACCCACCGGCCTCGGTGACACGAGGGCAGCTTGTATCACCACCTGGCAGCTCTAAGGGAGGAGAGAAGGATCCTCGTCCCTCCTGATGCCACAGATCTCATCTGTACTTCCACAAGGAACATTTCTGCAATGGAATAATATCCCCACTGGAGCAAAGGACAGGTAATTACAGAGCCTTCAGTAAACTTTTCAAGCCATTCATCCAGAGTCCCCAGAGGGAAGCAGGTGAGGCTCTAATACGCATTGCACAAGAGATACCTATCTAGGCTGTTTTATTTTATAAAAAAATCTCTCCCCTCCCTTTGCGGTTGGTTTAAAAGGAACGGCAAAACAGACCAGGTGAGCTGCAAGTCACCGCTGCCGGCGCTTCCACGTCTTCCACGGCGGATCCACCGCGGGACCAGCAGGGACTCTGCGGGAGCTGCTCAGCAGATGAGCCGCTGGAGAAGAGAGAAAAGCCTCGGACTTAACGATGAGGCTTCTTCTCGCCCCACGGTCGGGAAACACGCAATCTCCCCAAGTCGCCTTCGGCTGAGAGCGGAGGGAGGCAGGACGGGGCAGGTCCAAAACGAAGAGGGAGTGCTGTGAGAGAGTCTGGAGCGAGGGAGAAGAGCAAAGGGGGACAGATAAAAGCACGAGACGGGCATGAATCACGTTGGCGTACGGCCTCCAAAGAGAGCCCTCAAGCGAAGAGGGCATGAAGTAAATTCCTAGTCGGGCAAAAAATCCACTGAAACAAAAGGCAACCCAAAATAGGCTCTTGCATACCTGTCTCCCCTGGCTCATCGTTAAAGGTTCAGCATCGCACGAACTCGGGCAGTGTTTCTCGCTGGCATCTGGGCACGCTCGGCCAGGCCAGGGCAGAGGTGGGAGCGCTCAGGGTGCGTTCGGAGAGGCCCAGATCTCCACCTAATCCATGAAAAAGCCTCCTGCCTTCCCCCGAGGGGAGAGCTCTCCCCAAAGAGGCGACGTGAGGGCTGCAGGTCTTACGCACTTGCACGCACAGGAATGAAAACCCCGCAGCAGGCGGCTCCTTTCCTTCCAGCCCCTCCACACCTACCCACGTATGAGCTAAGGATGGAGGAGTTTAAGCCGGGATCCAGAAACCATCCCTCCCAGACCTTTGGGAAAAGCTTGGATCTGAACTCCAGCAGCGTGGCTCCAGCTATTTCTGCCATAAACCCCGCTCTCCCGCCTGGGGATTAGGAAAGCAAGCGATGCAGGTGTTCTCCGAGAAACACGCAACCCCAGCTCTTTGGAAACCCAAGAGCAGCTCCATTCGCCGCGGCTCCGCTGCAGCTGGGAGGGCCAGGAGCCGGTTCCCCGCCACGCTGGGGCTGGAAGCCGGCCAGCGAGCCTTCCTCCAGCTGCCGGCCGGCTTGTTTTTACCATAAAGAATCCAAAGCCCAGGCCAGCTTTAGTAACCTTTCTCCTCTGAGGAAACACCATTTCTGCACACCAAGGTTCCCGCTTGAGAGAAACTTTTAGCGTTTATAGGGGCCAAAGGCACTGGGGGAAGTGGAGCCATCTCTTTGGTGCTCATAAGGACCAGCAGCACCAGGTCCTGGGCTGGACCGTGGCCCTGCAGCACTGGAACAACAAACAGCAGGAGAAACAAGTTCATGATGGAGAACTTCAGTGCACCAGAGACCCTCAGTGGTGGAAAGTGCCCTACCCCATCCATCTCCAACCTCCACAGCAGCAACATCTCCTTCAGGGGGAGCATAAGCATCCCCAAGCATTCTAGACTAGGAGTAAACAAAGGATTTTCAGCTCCCTCACTCCTTCTTTCCCTGAAGTCACACTGTGGTAGCTTCTCAGCAGAGCTGGAAGAGCTCTGGTCACTGCCCTGGGGAAGGAGCAGCCACCAACAGCAAACACCTCCAGCCACACACTAGGATGGATTGTTTATAGCTTGTGTTTCTCAGACCGATGTTTGGTGTCTCGTCCAGAAATGCTTGTACCAGCCCTTAGAGCAGGACACCGTATCCATCCCCACCAGCCTGGCCTTTTCCTTCCCTGGAGTCATCACTCCAAAAGGGCTGCGGGGACCAGAGAACAACCTCTTTGCTGTAGGAACATGCCCTCCACAGGGCAGGGAAAAGAGTTGAGCTCATTTCCCTGTCCTTATTTTGGATACAACCCAACACTCCTCACTAAAGCCAGCTCAAGGGCAGCTCGAGACAAGTGGAAGAGGGTTGGGGTAACAGAACATCACGAGCACACCTGAGCTGCAAAGAGCCCGCAGGCACCAAAATACCAGCTTGAGACACGGAGAAAGGGCACGCAGCCTAGCTCAAACCCCTGACGCTTATTCTTTGTTTGTACAAGCACCTAACTCCCTCCCAGATGTTTGCAAAAGCTCGGGAAGTTGGCACAGCAGCAAGGAGTTGGCCTTTAATTAACCAGAAGTTAAATACAAAAGGGACGTCAGCGACCCGTGAGCAGCCCTGCTCCCCCCGACCGGAGCGTTCGGCTCTTCCCTGGGTCCACACACCCCCGTGTCACTCCATACCTGTGTTCTTTCATGCCAGTGTGTAAAAAAGGACTTTGCTGGTGCTTCTTACGTTTCTCCTGATGCCCTTTCGACACCCACCCCTGAACAGACACACCTCCCACCCCCCTCCAACCGTAGCCACAACGTCACCCTCCCCAAGGACGCCGTCGTGCCCAGCGCCAGCCGGGTGAAAAACCACCAACGCCGAACAAGCAGAGGTGGGGACAACACAACCACTGTCTCAGCCACACCAGAAAAGCCGTCCCCGGCGTCCCGTGGAGCCCCCGCAGCGGCTGCGCAGCACAAACAGGACTCTGTCTGGATGCACCCAGGTTTCCGAGAGGGTCCGGCCAGAAGGAATCCTCTCTGGCCACCTCCGAGACGCTGCTGGCCCAGAGCCCCGGGATGCCGGGGTGAGTCGCAGCCGCAGCAGCCCAGGGGATGCCCCACGGAGGGGATGGAGAGCTGTACGCCCGCTCCTGCCTGTCACACTGCCGTGGGTGACACCCACGAGCTGCGTAAAGCTGTCCTCTGCCCCGACCCCACGCCCCTACACACACACTCACCCTGAATTAACTTGGCTTTCCACCATATATATATTTAAGAGAGGGACGATTGTACCAGAAACAGGCGGTGAATATAGGCCAGCCTTGAACAGAGGTAGTGGATCTCCTATAATTTGTTAGAGAGAGTCGTTTCCCCCTCTTCGTTAATGTTTTTTAGTGTTCATTAGTGGTTTTTGCATTTTTTTTCCCCCGGCTTCGGGGCTTCCCGGACGCAGCCTGGCAAGGACGAGCAGCAGGACTGAACGGATTTGGAGGTTTAACTCCCGTTGCCGCCCCGAAGTGTCCGCTGGCCCCGGTGGATCTTCACGTGTTTGGCTAAATGGTCACTGCGGGCAAACTTCTTCTCGCAGGCGGCACACTGGTAGGGCTTGACCCCGGAGTGGGAGCGCTTGTGACGGGAGAGCTCATCCGACCGGGAAAACCTGCAGGAGAAGGGAAGCCTGGTGGATCCAGCCTTTGCTGCTGGATGGGACAGGGGACACGAGGACCCCGGGATGTGGGAGGCCGAGGTCTGTCTCTGCCACAGCCTCCTGGGGTGACCCCAGACAGGTCACTTCTGCTCTGCTCCATCCAGCCTCCCAACGAGGCTCAGGTACCCCGGGCTCCTGCTGGAGGAACGGAAAGGAATAAACCCCTCCACGGGATGATTTAAGAGATAGGAAAGAGGAAGAGAATTCACCCACTGAGATCTTCATTTCTTTCCGCTGCTCTTGAAGGACACTGTGCACCTACTTCCTTCATTTGTTTTAGACTTGCTGAAACCTCTTGGGACCTGACAGCCCCCAGGCTGGATGCTGAGAGAAATGGCTTTTTGGGGCACCAGCCCAGGCTGGCAGTGGCTAAAGGACATCCTTCATGAGCCTGGGTGGAAAGGCTTTACTGCAGCTCCCACATCCAGCCAAGAAGAGCAGCGCTGTTGAGAGAACACTTGTTTTTCCTGAGAGCATGGGTTCTCCCAGCAAACTCTGAGCATCCCCTTGTTTCTCAGAAGGGCAGCGAGTTTTCACTGTTGGCCTGGGCTGGGCTGGAAGCTGGGGAGAGAGAGGAGCAGCCTGTGAGCTGTGAGGTTTAAATACCAAGCACGAGGGAGGAAAAGCAAACGCACCCAGCCTGGAGCACAGCAGCAGAGGTTGCCACGCCAAAGCAAGCTGACCAGGTTTGCCCAGAGAAACTGTGGCTGCCCCATCCCTGGAGGGGTTTCAAGGCCAGGTTGGATGGAGCTTTGAGCTTGGTCTAGTAGGAGGCGTCCCTGCCCATGGCAAAGGGTTGGAACTGGGTGATCTTTAAGGTCCCTTCTAACCCGAACCATTCCATGATTCTGTAACTGCTGTTCTGAGGATGCAGTAGCCAGGGCCACAGGAATACCCAGTGTTCAGACTGTCTGGCTGTGTAACTCCCACACCTGGAATCAGCTGAACAGGCTGGAAAGTCCCTTTAACCACGTGCCTGTCCCCACTTAACTCCCCTGCACCCTTTCTTCCACTTGGCACTCACAGATCCAGACCTGGGGGCATCCGCGGTGGTGAGTTGGTCCCCAGCAGTTTTGTGCCACCTCAAAGGTCTCAAGGACCTTTGGTGGGAGCTGGAGGGACTTCAGCATGTCCGAGTGTCAGGGGAGCGCTGGAGAGGGCTGGACGGGATTTGCTCCTGTTCTGCCTCTAAGGAGCCAACACAGATGGCAGGAGCATTAGGACGGAAGGGTTTTTCCATCTGGCTGAAACATGCCCACGCAAAAGAAGCACAAAGCAAAGAGCTTCAGATGTAACCCCAGACTCCCAGCGATAGGGTTTCAAGCTCACACCTGGTACGGTAAATACCGCGGCTGCTCACAGAAGGTTCTGCGAATGCATCCCAGAGCCATCCTCGGGTCTTCCCTGCAAACCACTGCCTCCTGTTCCAGCCCTATTGCGAGAAGCGAGTTCCAAGGTCTCAGCTCCTCACAGAAAGCAGGGCCAGGAGAAATGACATGCGTATTTACAGACCCCCAGCCCCAGCTGAGCACATCACTGGAGAGTATAATTGCTGCCCCAGGGGGAGGGCAGGGCAGCAGCACAGCATCCCCGGGGACAGCCTGCGGGATGCTGTCACCAGCCCTTTCCTCCTCCTCCCCAGAGGGAGAAGTGATGCTCATGTGGTCGCCATTGTCCCCTTCCTCAGTCGCCAGGCTCTGAGCATCGGGTGCAGGGGCGGTTCAGCAGTGCTGGAAAAGGAACCGATGACTATAAACACTTTTTGGTTATAGGTGAGAAACGGAGGGACAACTGCTGACGGCAAAGGGCCAGCAGCTTGGCAAGAGGGAGTCCCAAAATTCAGATCTAGTCTCGTACTTTCCAGAGTACTCCCCAAGAGAGAGGCCACCACCCCACTACTTTGGATATTAGGAAAAATTTTTACACCAAAAGGGTTATCAAGCCTTGGAATGGGCTGCCCAGGGAAGTGGTTGAGGCACCATCCCTGGAGATGTTCAAAAGACGGGTTGACATAGTGCTGGGGGACATGGTTTAGTGATGGGTTTTTTGTCAGAGTTGGGTTGATGGGTGGACTAGATGATCTTGAAGGTCCCTTCGAACCTGGATGATTCTGTGATTCTATGCAGGGAACCAAGACAGCCGGTCTCTGCCAAAGCATTGCATAAGAAACCAGGAAAGCTCAGTGCTGCCAGCACCGGTTTCCTTTGTGATGTGCTTTGAGATCTGCTGATGAAAAGTTCTACGCGAGGCCTGAGGACTCTCAGCCCTTCTTGCCAGAGGCTGCCCTGAGCATCCTGCCCCCCAGGACTGGGACGTGGCACCAGGAAGAGAACACCCCAGCAGAAAAATCATCAAGGGTTAACTTAGGGAGCACAGATGAAAGAAACCGACAACCACCATCACATGCAGAGCAAACAAAAGGAGATGCAACACGGAGATGTTGGCCCAGGGGTGTCTGAGGGATACAAGCAGCCGGGGCAGGCAAACAGCAAGAGAAAGCAAAGGGTGGCTACACACACGCAGAGCTGTGCACTGGCTCCTGAGGAAGCAGCGGGACTTCTATTTCCCGGGACAAATAATAATGGGGAAAGCCATTTTTGTAGCCCAACTGCAGAAATTGTCCTGAACCAGACAGAGAAAGGCTGCAAAATGACAACATCACTGGGAAAAGCCGTGTTGCCAGAGGGTGCTCAGGCGTCCGGCTGAAGGGGGATTTGGGGTGTTTGGGAGAGCGGTGGCTACGCTCCCCCACCTGGGGCATCCAGCACTTTTGGGTTGAGTGAAAACTACCCAAAGCGCTCAACAAACTTTACTCCTCCAGGCCTCCTTCTAGCTCTCCCCTTTAATTCACTGGGGAAAGAAAAACTTGTGATTTTATCCGGGATTTTCACTAGCCGAGAGCTCTCCCACATCTTGGCAAGGGACTTACCTCCAGCCGCAGTTGGGCCAAGCACAAGTGTAGGGCTTCTCGCCGGTGTGACGACGGAAGTGAGCCTTGAGGTGGGAACTCTTGGTGTACATCTTGCCGCAACCTGGGTGGGAGCACTTATGGACACGGAGGAGGGAAGGGGGGGCTTTCTGATACCTGGGGGTTGCCTCCGCCTCTTGCACATCCCCCGGCCTCATGGTGGTGACCGGCAGGGGGGCAATTTTGACATATTTTTGGTCCACGATGGTAACAGGGGGCTGGACCTGAGGGAGGAGGGACAGGTTTTGACCCTGCAGGCTGATAACCAGCTGGGCCACCCTGACACCCCCTGTGGCTACGGGGCTGCCACTGTCCATCGGGAGAGGCTGGATTTGGAGGACAACAGGAACGCTGCCGGCAGCTACTGCCTGGTCACTGCCATCAGCTCCAGGCTGAGCAGCGCGTGAGACATCTTCTTCTTGAGCCACGCTGGAGACGGGCTGTCCCCCAGAGCTACCTAAGCTGACCTCAGGTTTGATCTCGACCTTCCCTCCAGCTGGGGGAAGCTCGCGTGCTTCCTCTTTGAGGAACTCGGCCTTCTCCCTCAGGAACTCCTCAATCTCCTCCAGGGTGGGAATGAAGTCCTGGGAGAGGCTGCTGCAGAAGTCGGGCAGCCTGAGGTGAGCCTCACAGACGGTGACTTGGGGTTTTGCATCTTTCTCCCCAGACAGGGGGGACGGGGTGCCTTCAGGGTGGCTGGTGCTGCCTGCGAGGAGATGGCCAGAGCCTTCTGGGTGGCTGGACACCCTCTCGCTGCCGTGCCCTGGCAGAAGGGACGGTGGCATCCTGCGCTGCAGAGCACTGGCCAAGCTCTCTAGCAGGGAAGAGCTGGTCAAGGAGGGGAGCAGCTCCTGGCAACTGACAGAGACCATTTGTTGACTCGTGTCCTCTGCCCAGACAAAGCTCTTGACTCAACTGGATCAGAAGCCTCTGAGAGCTCAGCTGGGGCTCCTGAGGCTGGGGAAGTCTTCATTCATCTGCAAGTGAACACCACCAAGGTTATTTCCAAATTATCTTTAAGAACAAACAAGAAAACCTCAACCTTTGAATAAAATGGATTGTGCACTAGAAAGAAAACATCAAAACCAGTCCGTGGCCTTTGTTTTTAAAGAGTGTTGCTCAAAAAATACATGGTAACTAACATGTTTTCCTATGCAGGATGCCAACAGCCTGCGAAGAGCTGGATTCCCCCCAGAAGCAAACGTCTCAGGGGAGTTTATTAAGGTAAAAATACACAATGAAACACTTCATCCCTCTTCCACCCACGGCAGAGGGCAGGTGTGTGCTGATAGATGGCAGAGGAGATGACTTGTGGCTTACAACCAGGAGCTAACTGGGATCCAAGAGAGGGTCCTGGTTTCTCCACGCTGCCACTGTCGGCACAGCCACAACCTGGCGCAGAGCTGTGATGGCTGGATTAAAGCCAGCTGCTTTGGGAACAGATAATAAGCTCTGAGAGTGCCCGCTGCCAGGCTGCCGGGGGCTCTGGTGAGCCGCCACCAGCAGCCAGGCCGCTGCGGTCACACTGGCCATCGGTGCCTGAACGAGGGCGTTTAGAGCCAGTCGAGGCAGGTCTGTCTGCCCGAGCCCCGTCACACCTCCATCACAGACAGACCGTCTGGGGTCAGCTCACAGGGCCCACGAGGACACACACACCACGCTTCAAAACGGGTGAGAAAGATCACAGCATCTCCAGGGTAGACCTCCGCGGTCTCCAGGAGGCGGGTGGGCTCCCAGGATTCAGCAGATGGAAGCCCACAGGCCCTGCTGTGGCTCCAGAGCCCAGTGCCAGAGTAGCCACACGCCGTCCCTGCCCCTGCCAGAGGCCAGCCTGGAGGCTGCGTCCTGCTCCTGCAACACCTGAACCACCCAGGAAGGTGGATCTTTTTACTTTTCACATTTAATGCAGAAAGTGAGTTTCCAAGAGAACGAAAACCTGCGCCAGAGTCCCTCAGGAACCTTTTCCAGAGTGACTGAGTGAGTCCAGGAGGTTTCTGCAGAGCTCCAAACCAGTCGAGCCAGTCCCTGTTACCAGTGCTCCTCAGGGTCCCGAGAGCTGGGAAAGGGGAATTTTGAGCAGTGGTTTGGATGTGATATAAAGGCTCTTCTTAAGAAGAAATAATCCCCACCATCGCTCAAAACCTGCTAAGAGGAAGATGCCACGTTGCTGGGGGCCGTTTGCAGCGCTGCCCACCCTCTGTCTCCAGCACAACTCCGCATCAACAACTCCTGATGAGCAGAGACCATCGCTGCGCGCACGTGAGGAAAGAAAGGTGTTTGGGCCAATCGCAACTTCAGGCTTCAAGTTTTCATCACAACACAAATTTGTGAACCTTCTTCCACTCCTTCCTCCACACCAATTTTATGATTTCTCTCTGATCTCTGCTTCTCTGACTCTCGTCTCCTTTTTCTACAAGCTTCAGAGCATAGAAAAGCCTCTGGCTACCAAACACGGCTGTTTACCTCTTCCAGAAAGTCTTAAAACCTGTTTTTCCAACAAGGTCTCCTTGCAGAGCAGCTCAGGAAGTCTCCGTCCCTCCGGTGTGCCCCTGGGACAACCGAATTAAACTATAAACTCCTCAGTTGAGGAGCCTCATTTAGTACGTATCTTGCAAATTCAGCATGAACAGTTGTGTTGAACGAACAACAGGAAGAAAAGCACAACCAGAGGGCAGGAAGGTGCAGTGGTTAAGCAGACTAAGGAGATCCGAGCAGGGTCCCCTGCTCTGCTGCAGATTTCTTGTGCGACCTTGGGGTAGTTGCCAGAGGGCTCTGGTCCCCGGTGTCCCATCTCAGTGGGGGCAATAGTAACGTCCTGCCTGGCAGAGCGGTGCTAAGGGGAAACGTGTGACCTGGTGGCACACTCCACGACCAACAGACTTGGAGATACCTGTTAGAGGTGTCGGTGCCTTCTCAACCCAAGGCGCATTTGCAAAATGCACGTCAACAGTGTTCTCGTCCCAGATTAGCGACTGCAAGAAAACGGAGACCTGACTCTGGCCTTGGGTGAAGCATGCTGCAAGCCAAGGTCAACGTCGTTTCCAAGCTTCACTTTGCATTTCTCTTCCTATAGTGTTTCAAATCCCCGAGAGCACGTCATCGCTGTATGAAACCAGCAGATGTGCAGCTGGAGCACACAGAGAAAGAGCAATTTGCCCAAGGTCAGCCAACAAGCAGGAGCTGGGAACTCAGCCGAGGGTTACGACTCTCCTCCCGTGACTAAACACCACCAACAAACACCCGTAACCTCTTCGCAGCCGGGACTCGCGCTCACCGTGCCCGTGCAAAACCTGGGCTTTCAGGACAATTACAACATGCTACATAATTCAGAGCCACGTGTAGCCGATCCCCCAGCGACACGGGGATGCCCCACGCTTCGACCCGCCAAGGACACCCCGGTGTGGGCAAAGCCTGTCCCCACGGCTGTCCCCAAGCCCCACGGCGGGGTGCAGAGCCAGGGGCAGGCAGGAACCCCCCGGGGCCGAGGAGACCGAGCCCGGCCCTGCGACTTGCTTCATCCCCGGAGGGGGTGGAGAAACCCC
>VXAK01020138.1:37500-55761 GCA_013399435.1 Arenaria interpres | reverse complement strand
CGGCCCGGCCCGGGCCACCTCAGCGCGCCTCGGGCTGCCCACGGCCTGGCCGCCGTGCCGCTGCCCCTGGCTGGGCTCTTCGCGTTAATTCCGCCAGCAGACCTTTCTGTGATGATTTTCGTCGTTTCCAGCTAGTTTCCTCCGGGCTGCTCTACTCTCCTCGCACCTGGGAGGTCGGTGGATGCTCCCCGGGGCAGCCGAGGGGGACAGCCCCGTCCGGAGGGTTTCACGCAGCACTGAGTGAAAACCGCGTCGTCACTGGGAGCCACCGCCCTGTCGTAGCCGGTCGAGAGAGCGCCGTCCCGGGCGGGAGCCTGCGGCCCCTGCCCTGCTCTCTCTTGCCCGGGCGGCTGCCTCCGGCTGAGGGGAGCCACCGGCAGCGCCCGCGGCTGGCAGGAGGGCAGAGGGGGTTCCCTGGCCCTGAGGGCCCCTCGGGCAGGTGCCAGCGTTTCCTTGTCTCTGCTCTTACCAGCCTCCTGTGGCTACTGGGTTTTGCCGTGACCTCACCGGTTGGTGAGGCTCCCGGACGGTGGCAGTGCCAGTAGCTGTGGGAGGCTGTGAGGAGCTGAGGCCCAGTGGGAAAAGCTGGAAGTGAGAGTTGAGGCATCCTCCGTCTCTGGGTTTCTTTTTCTCCTTCCTTGAGATCTAGAAATTATTTTTTTTTTCTCCCCTTCCCCTCCCCCCATATTTATAAATATCTGATGTTTGGGTAGATGACTTTTCAAAACACACAGAGTTTTTCACTGTAAGGGTAAAGATACTGCCTTTATCGTAGGCATCTTGTATTCAACATACCAGTTAGTCATTGGAGTAAAAAAATAATTTGAGAACAAATCGAGGGATTTTAGCCAACTAAAAATCTTTTTTTGATTGACTTATCACAGTGTCTTTCAGGGCCTACAAGAATTAGACAAATAGAATCTTATCCCCACCATAGAAACTTCTTTCCAAAGAAGAAAAAAATCTAACACTTTTGAGTTCATCTGAAGTCCTGTGAGTCTATGAATGAGAAACTCTAATGAAAGAAGTCAATTGCTTATTTTACAGTCACGTGTGGTATCTTCTGAATTTTGAGAGAGCCATATAGCCCACCCATACATTCCTTTTTTGTGCAACATAGTTGAGCTCAGTTGCACAAAACATAGCCAGTACAGTATATTTGTCCACAGAGACAATTGGTGAGGTGATTTGTTCAAGCATGCAGAACCCCTCGATGTTTAATAAGCTTAGTGCAATGTCCTGCATTTACCCTAGCCCTACGGTCAGTTGCATCGCCATGGATGCCTTGTTGCCTTCTGAAGTTTGACATAGTTCCAAACATCTGTGCTGAATGGGTGAGTTCACATTACCTTGAAAAGTCTCATGGGAAAAGTCAAACTGCAGCAACAACTTCTCTACCTCCAAAGGAGTTTTTTTTATTATTTAGGGCTTATCCAAAAATCCCTCTGGATTCCCAAGGAGTGGTTTGTAGGAATGAAGTGGAGGGGGGGGATTATCTTGTGCAGGTCAATAGCGTGGATTGTTATAGGAGGTAACTGACAAATTTCCAGAAAATTTGTTCAGTTAATCTACGTTCCATGGGCTTTGCAACAGAGATGAAAATTTCTGGTCAAAATACTGGTGGTGATAAAGACTGCCTTTAGAGCACTGATTTACTGTATTTATCACCACTTGACCACCCTGGCCATGTGGGAAGGAACTCAGCCCTAGAGTGAAGTACAATATTGATGTTTACTTTTTACTAAGAATTGAAAGGATTCTTCCTGTCAGGTTGGTTAAAAAAGCTGAATAATAATAGCAGCCATGCTATTAAAATCAGTTGCTTCTCTGGTGAAGATAATCCTGTGCATTTGTCTCTGGCATATGAAACGTAACTGTGATTCGGTCATGATTTCTGTAGATAGAAAATAAGCAGTATATATCAAGTGCCATTATTCGCTGTTGGGCAAACAGAACGCACGCTTATGTAAGGGAATTTGTTATAAAATTTTAAACAAGGCATTAAAAAGAGGAATTTGTGGGAAAATACTATGAACAATCATGTTAAAACCCAATTACACTTAGTTAATCTTGTGATATTAGTGACTTCTTGCTGTTGGGTATAGGTGACAAAGTAAATGGACTGTTTGCATCATCTGACATTTGGGAGTTTGCGTTCAAGTCTCTTTGCTTTCATCTATTTAGAATGACTTATAACAAAGTTATTTCTGTCTTTTTTAATATCTAGATCTGTGTTGGGCCAGATTAATTACTTTACAATGTCATAAAAGTACATATAAAGCTTGTAGATTAGATCCTTGCTGGAATCTTTGGGAGAGGTTTGAGTCAGGTGCTGTGAAGTGTTGATGAATCAATCTTTTTCAGTTAATTTTAATGTTCTGTTTTCAGGGTATGAAGTTTACAAAATTATTGATTGCTTGGAAGCTGGGTGGCAAAAATACCACAGGTGAACCTAAAGTTAATTCCAAAATAAATGAAAACTTGTGGTGGGAAAATACGTATCATTCTGTCCTGTAGAGGCCCTTTTTTTGTACCCTTCTAGTCCTCATCTGAGAGCAAATCCAAAAAAGGAGTTCTCTTTGCAGTAGTGAACTTCCAGTACTTGCCCTGACTGAAATTCAGAACTGTGTGTTAGGTACATGAGCTGCTTGTGAAGTTCATGGAGATAGGGAGGACTTCAGAAGAGGAGCAGTGAGCAGTCTGCAGACAGACCACTTAATGTACAGCTGGTCATTGAGGATACTCCAAAAACAGGAATGAATCTTGCATATTTTAGCCAGTGGTGGTTTAATGTAAAACATAGAAACAGCTGTGAACTCAAGTGTTGGCCTGCTTCTGAAGTGAGTGTGCTGGCTGCTAGCTGCTTTGCGTCTGGACCCAGGGATCCTGGGTTACTTGCTACTGTCATGCATGGTTTCAGGATTCAAAGGTAACACTAGTCAGAGTATCATAAAAAGCCTGTTACTTACACCTGGCTGGAGTTTCTTTTTTGATTCTGTATAGTGCTTCATTGATATTTATCCTTGGCGTAGTGCAGATCTTAAACTGTTTACTACAGATACTTTTTTTTCTTTTTTTTTTTCCCCAGCTTGCGTAACACATGCAGTATGATACCACAAGGTGTTGTCTTGCACTGGTTTGTAAGATATTTAGACACTTCTTTAAGGATTATGTGGAAATTTATTGTTAAATGTGTTCTATCTCACCTGTAGCAATGTGGACGTTATCAGCCATGGTTGTGGCACAGTTGTATGCAGCCAGCCTTCCAAACTGGGTCTTTTTTTACCTGAGCCTACCAATAACAAGTTTATCTGACAATGCTTCCAGCCTTTTAATTTGTCCTGCATCTTTTTTAACTCCTGTGTGAAGCTCAGCTGTTTACGCTTTTAGTAAATCTCTTCAGTATCTGTTAATGAATAATTTGTTTTTAGAGATGCATTTGAAACCATCCCTGAAGTTGCTGAAGTTGTTCTGGTGCCATCACTGCTGCACTTTGCTCAGTTTCATCAAAGTCCACCCATCAGTAGTTTGGGTGCTTCTTACTGTGATACCGTTGATATAGCATATAGCAATTGTTGTAGTGATGACGTACAATGGCAGGTTTATTTAGCAATTAACATAATAATACAATTTGTTTTACTGGCTAGTCTCACCCAAAATCAAACCCCGGTGAAGTACACATTGGACCTCCCTGTTCTTCCATATGACCCACTGTTTGCACCCAGGTCCTTGAGCGAAAGTAGTTCTGTGGATGGGTTTGCCTTTGAGGCAGAACTCACCCAGGCTCTCCACCCTAACTTGTTCTTCATGTGCATGACAGGGACTTTATCCCCTTCTACAGTACATGGAAACTTTGATTGGGCAGGGCTGGCATGATCGGTAGATCCCTTGGTGTTAAGTAGCCAGGTAGCTTTTGCTAGATGTGTATCCCAGTGTTTAAGGCCCCACCACCCATTGCCAGTCCAGATCCACCTGAGACATTTCAGTCTTGGCTGCCCGATCCACCTGTAGGTTATTTTGATGTTCTTCGGTGGCCCGACTCTTGGGTATGTGGGCATCTATGTGATGTACTTCTACAACCAGATTCTCTCATGGGTCAGCAATATCTTGCCACAGTTCAGCAGCCCAGGTGGGTTTGCCTCTGCACTGCCAGTTGCTCTGCGTCCACTGCTGTAGCCACCCCCATAGAGCATTTGCCACCATCCATGAGTCAGTACATAGATTAAGGACTGGTGATTTTTCTCGTTCAGCAATGTCTAAAGCCAGCTAGATGGCTTTCATCTCTGCAGACNACATAGATTAAGGACTGGTGATTTTTCTCGTTCAGCAATGTCTAAAGCCAGCTAGATGGCTTTCATCTCTGCAGACTGGCTTGATTCACCTTCAGTGGCTTCTGCGACGTGTGTAGGACTTCACACGGCAGCCTTCCACCTTTGATGTTTTCCTACAATAAAGCAGGAGCCATCAGTGAACAGGGCATATTTCTTCACGTTCTCTGGTAGTTAATTATACGGTGGGGCCTCTTCCGCACGTATCACCTCTTCCTCTGATGATATTCTGAAATCTTTGCTCTCTGGCCAGTCCATGATAATTTTCAGAATTCTTGGGCGATGGGGTTTCCCATTTGAGTTCACTGTGTGATCAGTGCCACCCACTTACTCCATGTACCATCACTTGCATGATGTGTAGAGGGGACCCTTTCTTTAAGATCCAGCCCAGCACCAGCAGTCGGGATGCCAAGAGAAGCTGTGCTTCAGTACCAGCCACTTCCTACGCAGCTTGAAGCCCCTCACATGCTGCCAATATCTCTTTTTCAGTTAAAGTATAGAGGGCCTCAGGTCCTCTGTATCCCCAACTCCAAAACCCTAGGGGTGGACCTCGAGGCTCCAGGTAGCGCCGTTCTTCCCCAGCTGCGGTGTAGAGCACATTTTTAACATCTTGTCCTGTCTGGACTGGCTCCAGAGCTGCTGCATGGACTATTTCCTGTTTAATTTATTCAAAGGTTTGTCATTGCTCAGGGCCCTGTTTAAAATAACTTTTACTTCCGTGTCACTTGATACAGAGGGCTTACAATCAGACTGTAATTTGGGATATGCATCCTTCAAAAACCCACAACACCTAGGAAAGCTTGTATTTCCTCTTTACTAGTTGGTGGAAATATAGATGCTATTTTGTTGGCCACATCCATTGGGATCTGATGATGTCCATCTTGCCATTTTATTCCTAAAAACTAGATCTCTTGTGCAGGACCTTACTTTATTTTATGGCAAAACTGGCTATCAGAAGGATTTGAACTGTTTTATTCCCTTTCTCAAAAACTACTTCTGGTGTGTTGCCCCATACGATGATGATGTCATCGTACTGCAGATGTTCCGGGGCTTCACCCTGTTCCTGTGCAGTCTGGATCAGCCCATGGCAAATAGTGGGGCTGTGTTTCCACTCCTGGGGCCGTCGATTCCAGGTGTAGAGGATGCCCCTCTGAGTGGAAGCAAACCGTGGCCTGCACACTGCTGCCAAGGGGATTGAGAAGAATGAACTGGCAATATCAGCTGTAGCAGACCACTTGGCTGCCTTGGACTCCGCTTCGTACTGAAGTTCCAGCCTGTCCGGCACGGTGGCACTCAGCAGGGGTGTGACTTCACGCAGGCCGTGATAGTCTATTCTTAGCCTCCACTCTTTGTTAGTTTTTTGCAATGGCCATGTGGGCTGAGATAAAGGCAGTTTAACAAAAGAGTGAAGGAAAGAGGAAAACAACATCAACAATGCTGATAGAGGAATATACAAAACATGATTAATGTATAGCCACTCACTGACCAGAACCTGAATCCCAGCCTGCTCCCAAGCTGCCATTCCTGCCCCCACCCCGGCCAGGTCCCCCAGCTGTATACCGAGCGTGGCTCACCTGGTATCGAATACCTCTTTGGCAGGTTTAGGTCAGCTAACTTGGCTGTGTACAGCCCCAGCTCCTTGTAAAAGTAACCCTGTCCCCAACGGGACCAGGACATTGTTGAGCTATTGGATTGGCTTGTATAATTTCATGTTAGTGATGTACTTTGACAATAGATTTAACTGATCTAAGTTAGGGCTGCTCTACCTCTAGCTATGTCTTCCCCACTGTCTTTGCCATCAGTGTCTCATGTCACATCCTTGTCTCTGTAATGGAATGATTCAGGGAACTGAACTGGGAGAAAGTGGCTTTTTGTCGGGGTTAGTTTTCAGCTAATTTCAATTACCTTATCCGGAGGGTAATGCCACTCAGAGGAAGAGGGTCTGGAAGTCATGGCTGAAGGCCAGGGAAGTAGCAGCATCACATAATCAGTCCACACTGTCTTAAGACTGTATCCTTACAGAGGTGGCAGCACAACAGGGTGTGATGTGGGCAGAGGATTTGGTTTGTTGACAGTGCTGTGGTTAGGTGCCGTATGTGGATCGTGATCATGTCACAGTGAAAAGTTTTACAGGGAATTAAGTGTATCATTTATAACTGGCTACTCAGTATGAAGAAATGGGTTATGAAATTTCTGTCCAGGTGAATAGAAGTTAAATGACGATGTAGAAGCATGCTGCCCAAGCAGTTTCAGTTCCTGGTTCTTCTTTGTTTTGTATGAAATAACTAACAGTTTAAAAAGGGGCAAGTTGTTGCATGTACAACCCCTTGGGAGCACCTCACAAGATAAGCAATCGACTTGAGTGACATAGTTAAAAGGGAGAGGGAAAAGTAAACGTAATACAAATTTTTATGTTGTGCAAATGAATGAAGAGGAAGGGGAACGGACTTGTGAAGCAGGAGAACTTAGACTTTCACTTTCTAGTCAGCACTGATAGCAAAATCTTTGTAGTTGGGGAATAAAGGTGACTGGCACCTGTGTTTTCAGGGTTTGGAATGAAAATATGCCTGATAGATTGGGGCAGATGGATGAGAAAAGTGCATGTGAACTCTTAGCCTTTTCCCTTTTTTTTTTGTAGGTAGATTTTATTCGTGTATGGTTAATCCTGCTCTTGCTAAAACCAACTCTTAACCCAGCTTAACTGTCTGTGTGGGTTTTGGCTTTTTTGACTGAGCTGCCTATCAGTAGCCAATTTGGACATGAATTTGTTGAAAAATTCAGTATTAGTTATTACCATATAGATAGATGATAGCTACTTTTAGATTAACAAGTGCTGAGAATTTGTGTTGTCCACATTCAAGGCTGTCCCTACAGTGGGGAGGAATGCCCTACCATCCAGCGCGGGGATAGTATATTAAAAAATGAAAGGCTTTTAGGAGCTGTTTCTAAAATTAAAGGCTAATTCTACTTCCTTATATACATCTATATTCAGTCACTTTCAATGCTTTAATATGTGTGTGTATATATATGCATGTATACTAATTGGGATAAATGACAGATTTTACTGTGCTAATGATTGACTTGGTCTCCAGTCTTGAGTTTACTTTGTCCGTTGCCAATTAAGGTCTTGATTGTCTTGACAGAGTTCAAATAAGTTGTAACTTAAATGCACGTTGCTTCATTAATGTATATATCTAACAACTATTCACGGAATGAGAAAAATAAATTAGTGTGGTAATTATTTGGCATATAATAAGCTAGTGTGGTAATTATTTGGCGCGTATAAAATACTTGTTCATTGAATAAATGAGTAGTTCAAATAATCAGCAACTTTGCACTGCACTATAAATTACTGTAATTTTTTTATTGACTGTGTTACATTATGGATTGTATTTTCTCATAATTTGTGATTAACAGCAGACCAATAAAAAGTTTAGTATTTTTGGGAAATGGACAGTGTGAGGTGGGCAGGAGCACGATCAGTGACAGCTCATGAAGTTTAGTGGAAAGGCACTGAGTGGCTATTATTTTTAAATATTTAAAATGTTTCAGCATTATTTCGTAATTTCTAATGCTGTCTTTAAGCTGAGTGTGTAACTTTATGAATGGATGGCCTATGGGTGTATGTAACCAGATTTCATCTTAATGGTCTATATTAGTGAGGAATAATTTACTGAAAAGGTGCTGTGTATGTCCTGGCTGTCTTTCCTATTATTTGGAAATTTATTTTTTTTATTAAAATCATGTGAGTTTCGTCTTTCCAGTTACATTCTAAGGTGGGCAGGCACTGATCCACAACAAAACCAATTCGAAGTCAGAGCGCAGAGTTGTAGGCAAACTGCTAGGGGTATGTATTTTCTGGTGCTTTTTGGAGATATTCACATACAGGAAGTGTATAAAGGCTGTGGACATGTCAGAGTCCTTTTGGGGACTGTTGTTTTCTAAGTATTTCCCAGTCTTGAGGAATGCTCTAAAAATATTATCTATGAAACTGAAGTAACTTTCACTTTGCAAGTAAAATGTTTCTATTACGACATCAAGAGATAAGTGTTTCTCCTCTTCAATGGCTTATGCAGAACACCAAGAAAAAGTACATTCTAATGTTAAAGAATTATGATAGATTTGTATTTCAGGTTAGTTTGCTTTATCGGACATGACTTCTGACTTCCCATTTATTTGAAAAACACACAACTGCACTGTTATTTAGTGTAACGTGAATGATAAAATCGGGATGCTTGGTTTACAGCTGTCGACATAACTCTGTCTTCATCCAGGACCTTCCCCTAGTGAGTCTGTGCCCCTGTTTTTAAAATCACTTTGAGAATTCATAAACTGCAGCCTGCACACTGGCTCCAGCATTGAGTGGGTGCTGAAGAAAGTGACCTGACCAAGTGTGGGCCAGATTTGACCAGGAAGCCTCCAAACAGCTAAGCTTTTTTTCTTAGGAGAGGTAAAGAATAACTGTTAAGGCAGTATGTTTTATAAAGCAGTAGGGTGCCTGTTTCTTAACCTGCTCACAACGGGCTTGAGGGCCAAGCTATTATTGCTGTGTTAGCAAAGGAAAAAAGGGTCTAAACTTTGTCTCCTCCCAAAAGGTATGTGGTTTTCATCGGGGAGCTGAGAGTTGCTGTTATGTCAGAGAGCAGAGCTGGAATCAGACCGGCGTGCTTGGGCTCCCTGGCATGAACTGCTGGGATTAGCACCCACGTGGTGAGATGGGTAATTGCGTGTTACTTTTTGTTTTGGGTATTCAGTAAGGCATTTACAAATCTAAACCCAGGTTTCGAGAGCATAGGTTTCTTTGAGTTTCAACCAGAGTGACTACTGAATGTTTTGTCTAGTTTTAAATTCTGCCTTTGGGTAGCTGAGAGTCAATGTGTAATATAAGCAAATGGGAATATTCCTGTAGCCTGTATTTTTATATGGAAACTAGTATTAATAGGTGGTTTGTTGTTGGGGTGTGGTGTGTGGGTTTTTTTTTTTTTTCCCCCCCTCAGCTGAGGAGGATTGTTATCTTTGAATTTAGTTAGTAAAGATAGTTGAAAAATCTAGGGATATAAAATTCATCATCTAAAATGTGTATTAGTTGCTGAAGAATCTAACTTGTTGACACCGAAAAGGAAGGAGTATGTACAACATTAAATGGATAGTTGTCTCTGTAGGGCCTCAGCTCTAACCTAACTAAAACAGTGTAATGGTTATAGTAAAAACTAAAAATACCTGCTTTAATTGATGGTGTAATCCAGAAGTAAACATAGTACATTCCGTCCTTTGTGAACAGCAGCTAAAGAGACCATGTGCCTGATCAGTACATTGTGAACAGTGTAACTTTGTGTTGCTCTGTGTTAGCAATTATGTGAAGTAGTCACATCTATATTCTGCAGGAAAAAAAAAGAAAAAAAAAAAGAAGACTGAGACATTAAGATTCTCAGCAGAACTGCAACACTGAATATTCTTTTAAGTATATACTTTTTTTAAAGTATAGCTGTTTCTTCTTTGACATTGATTATTGAATGTCCTTACTTAAGATCCCAAATTAACAAGCAATAGTGTATAGCATGTAGCTAATGGAAACCATGTTTCATTGTGACTATTAATGATATTTTCTATGGGAAAAGATTGGGGTTTTTTGTTGTTGTAGAACAGCCATCTGTTAAAGCAATAATATTATTGCCTGAATACTGTGAAATGTTTTTCAATGTGAATAGTTTATGGACTTTGAGCTATGAAAATGGTGTTTAAAAAGCATGTTTCATGTGATTAAGCAGTGTATTGAAGCTTTTTGTCCTGAAATTGATCATGTTTATAAGGACTTAGTTGCAAGACCTGAAATCATAAGGATTTCAGGTTTTCCACAGATCTTTTTTTTTTTTTTTCTTTTAAAACTGTTATTTTAAAGGATATTCCAGTGAAATGTCAGCAGTGAGCTCTGATTCATTTTCAGGAGTAGGTCCTCTGCTCTGATTTTACTGTCAGAGTTGTGGGTAATCTCACCTCCTCTAGCAGGCTGGCAGAAACCAGCTGAAAAGCTGAGTGCTGATTGTGGGGTGTGAGCTTCTGTTGGGGTGCAGGAATGCGCCCTTGCATTTTGGGCTACTTTGTGCCTTTGTGTGATGTTTAGGTGTGTGGGCAGGTATTGGAGAGCTTTGACATGTGGCCACTAAGGAAGTGAGACCTGTGTATGAAGAAAGGAAAAGGTGTTATTCCCAGTTCAGGCAGTTATAATTCGGTAAGATGATTTACTGGTGAGGGTTTATATTCCTTTTGCTGTATGGTGGACTCAGTGCATGGAGTAAATAGTGTCAATTAAGGGACTTGCTATGCAATTGGAATTTCAAATGAAAAACTGGTTGTGTTGACTGTATCCCCGAATACTTCATCCTGCATGTTCTATGTTAAGGTGGCACCTACTGTTTTGATCAACCGAAAAAGACATTTAAAGCATTAGTGGTTAACCAAAAGTCTTCTCATACCTGCCAAGTATTAGCAACCATAAGTATAAGATTTAGTGTATATGCTTGTGTTCCTGTGATCATTGTGTACAGGTTGGTCTGAATCCAAATGATTTTTGTCTTCAAAATGGTTAAATTCATCTTTGCAATATAAATGATTCAGAGAGTCTTTCACTGTTACTATCTTTGCCAAGTGGTACAGTGAGGACAAGAAGTCCTTTCCTCCTACATGATCAGTGTGAGAGCGTTTAAAAACACTAGTTGTGTTTGGCACTTTGGAATTTTTGGGTGGTGATGGTTTAGTTGGCTTCCCTCTCACTTGATCTGTTGTCTGTTTTCCATGAACCAATGTGTATCACGGTGATGGATTTGCAGAAGAAGGTCATCAAACTACTTGTTTAAAGAGGTGATAGACATGTCACATTTAAATGTGTTCTGTATTCGCTTTTTGGTTTTTAAACAAGTAATGACTCTGGCAGTATTTTTAGTGTCTTTTCACCATAAATTAGAACTTGAAAACCATCTTTGAAAGAGTAGTAATTATTGTATCAATTTAAATTTAAAGATGATAAATATTATACCTCTATGTTTTCATCTCTGGAGTTTATTATCAAGGTGAAAGGCATGCCTCACTGTGAAAACAGTCTTCAAGGAGCAAAATGTATTTCTTGCTTATGTTGATAAACAGTACAAAAGATTCATTTTGCATCCTTGGCATTTTTTTTGCATCTTTGGCATTTGTATGATCAAAATGCCAGATTACTCTAAAATGTGATCCTATCATCTGGTCTTCAAAGCCAAAAACAAGTTAAAAAAAATAAAAGAACTTCCATATATAGACAAAAAATACTGATTTTTTTGCCTTTCCTCTGCAAAAGTAACAATAAATCTACAAGTTAATAATCCTTCCATGCTTCCTATGGTAGAACATTTTTGTTACCTCTTTAGTTTGCTTGCTTTGATTATAAAAATGAGCCAGAGAGAACAAAGCCACTGGCAGTGGTAATGATGTGACTCCCTTTTCTACCCTTTTCTGAAATTTAAAAGGAAAAAAAAAAGAGACAAATTCCCAGACACTTCCAATCGGTGTGTCTGACCATTCAGATAAAATGAGTGGGAATGAAGGATAAAATAAAATGATAAAATGAAGGAACCTTAAAGATCATCGAGTTCCAACCCCCCTGCCAAGGGCAGGGACACCTCGCACTAGACCAAGTTGCTCAAAGCCAGATCCAAACTGGCCTTGAACGCTTCCAGGGATGGGGCATCCACAGCTTCTCTGGGCAACCTGTTCCAGTGTCTCACCACCCTCACTGTAAAGAATTTCTTCCTAATATTTAAGTCTTCCCTCTTTCACTTTAAACAATTGCCCCTTGTCCTATCACTACACTCCCTGATAAAGAGTCCCTCCCCATCTCCCTTAGGCCCCCTTTAAGTGCTGGAAGGCTTCCAGCAGCCTTCTCTTTTCCAAAAGATCAAACCCAAGTCTCTCAGGCTGTCTTCGTAGAAGAGGTGCTCTAGCCCTCTGATTATCTTTGTGGCCCTCCTTTGGACTCGCTGCAGCAGATTGATGTCCTTATGTTGGGTTCCCCAGAGCTGGACGCAGTACTCCAGGTGGAGTCTTGCAAGAGTGGGGTAGAATCACCTCCCTCAACATGCTGGCTGCGCTTCTTTTGGCGCAGCACAGGATGCGGTTGGCTTTCTGGGCTGCCAGTGCAAATTGGCGGGTCGTGTTGAGCTTCTTATCGACGAACACCCCCAAGTCCTTCCCAAGAAATCAGTGTCAAATGTGTTGCGCAGGTCCAGGTAGATGATGTCAGTTGCTCTTCCTTATTGACCAATGCTATAACCCCATTGTAGGAGGCCACCAAATTTGTCAGACATGATTTGCCCTTAGTGAAGCCATGTGGACTGTCACTGATCACTTCCTGTGTGCCTGGGGCAGAATATTGAGAAAGTTTGCAAAGCTGCTCAGTGACTATTTCATCTGTTAGTGACATTCCCACACTGATGCTATAGCAGTGACAGCAAGGCTGTGAATACAAGGTATTTGGCAAAGTTTCTTAAATATTTTGCTATGGGCTTTGGAAAATATTTCTAAGGTTTGCTGCTTTCTGTTGAGAGTTATTTCAATACTTTTTAGTATTATCTAAAGAAATTACTAGGAAGATTTATTTTGTATGTGTTTTAACAGAAATAGTAGATTGTATGCTTTCATGCTTCCATTTTGGTGGACTTGGCAGCGTTAGGTTAACGGTTGGGCTTGATGATCATAAAGGTCCTTTTGAACATAAATAATTCTATGATTCTATGCTGAATTTAGATGCTATTTGAGAAATTTTTACCTACTCATTCTAGAGAAAGTCTGTGAAACATAAGTAACTCAGTGCAGTTGGACACGTTTGCAGTATATAGATTTATCAGAATAAATTTATCATGGGAAATTTCCTAATATTAGAGATTAAGAGGTATCAGAAAAGTGTTTTATGTCAAGCCATCTCTAGACTTTTTGGGATTTGGAGCAGGAAATAGGAAAATAAATAAATAAAAAATAATTTAAAAAGCAAGAATAGGTTTCTAGTCAGACATGTGACTCTTGTTCCTCTGAAGGTCTTGGCAGATTTGACCAGGCAGAGACACTTCATGTCTGTATGATCAAAAAGTTGTTCAGGGTTTGCCTCCTGTTTGTATAAAAGTCCATTTCGTTGTTTGCATTTGAAGCTGCCAATGAACTTTCTGTTGCCTTCAGCTGAACAGAAATGCCCTCACAGGCACCACTGAAACTGGGTGCTGCACCTGATTTCCCTCAACAAAATGTCATGTAGCCTAACAAAGGATTAGTTTAGCTGAGAAAAAAGCCTCATAAGCATTTGCATTTTTGTCTCTCCTGTTCTTCCTAATAATGATTCTGGACATTTTGCAACCCTTGTTATTGGTCAGAGCCTTGGGTTCCTGTGTTGGGAACTTGACAGGCATCTTTCCTCCTATCTTATTGGTGGGATATGAGAGGTTCATAGTTGGGAATAGAGGCTATGCCTCTAATATCGTATCTCAAAGCCCTTTTAGGTAGCTTATCAGAACGTAATGAGTGTTGGCATTTAGCTTTTTTCTATTTGTATAGAATTACTGTTGCATACTCTCTAAAATCTACAGATAAGTTAATGCAGCATAAAGAGTAGGCGTGCAGCGGTTTTAACTCTTCTGCTGATCTATTTCCGGTGCTGCCCATAGGTCTAAGGTACTGGCCAGTGATAGATATGTAGTTAAACAAGTGTTTGGTGCCTGTGAAGAATAATGGGATGATGCAGTTTTTATCAGACAGAGCCATTTGTCTAACTTAAGTAGTTTAATGCACATCTTTTAGTAATAAGTTCAGATGTGTGTAGTGATTTATTTCATTTTATAGAGCAGCTGAACATAAGAAAACTTCTTTCCCAAAACAGTGCAGGGCTGGAATAGTTAAATTTTAGTAAACTCAAGCATGCAAATGAGAAAATGAATTCTTCAGTTCCTCTGCTGATGTTTGTTGATCATAAATACAGATTGAATTACAGTGTAATGACTGTATTTCTCTTTCCAGGACATAAGGGAGGCTTTTATGTGACAGAATGGATGAACAGTCACAAGGCATGCAGGGGCCTACTGCTCCACCATTTCAGCCACAGGTACTTTTTGGTTTTGTTATTTTTTTAAATTATTTTTTATTTAAATAGTTACTCAAGAGCTGATGTTATGATTTCTTAAAAAGAAAGAGAGATAAACTAGAAAACATTATTTCTTGTGGGGACAAAGAAGCTGTAAACAGAATGTATTCTGGTGACCTTTAAATTTATTAAATAGAAGACTGATATTTAATTGAAAATAATTACTTTTCATTTTTGCCTCCTACTGCTTCACCAACTTTGAGGTGTTGGAGTGGGAGTAGGAAGCAAAGATGAAGGTAGTTTTCCTGAGAAATGGTGAGCTGTTAAACATTATATGTTTTGAAATTGTATCAGAATTACCATATTTATTTCAGCCTGTTACCTTGCTCATTCTCTTCTTATACTTCCTGATGCTGATATTATATGAATTAGTGCCATTACGTGTTGAAACCAGGCAAGAGAAATTTCCAGTAGCTGCAGTTCTGTTAGAAAGAAGATGCATAAGGAATTTAATCTGATAAGAGATAATATTGGGATACTGCTTTTTGACATTTTTAGGAGGTAATTCTTTGAATGGAGTGGAAGAGCCTGTAGGGGAATACCCTAGAGGTATTTACTGTGGCAACCGTTCCAAAGTATAAGCCGGACTGTTCTTTACAAAGCTGGAACCTAAATTTTGTAATTTTCTTGTTAACAGCATAGGTGATAGGGCAGTTTGTGCCCTTTATTTAAAAAAAACTAAGGTGAATTCTAGTTTGTGAAACTTAGTAAATTTACAATAACCAGCTTTCCCTAGCTCCAGTGTTTTCACTATAGGATTGTGATAGCAAAAAAATCTGGATTCTTACCAATGCAAAACAGTTAAAATTTTAATACAAATGTGTAGCAATGCATGCAGATATTTTGAGAAAATACATTTGTAATTTTGAAACAACAAATACTTAAAGTTCATATTTTGAATATTTTAGAGGGTCCCCATTATTATTACAATTTTTTTCTTTCCTGACTAAAGACAAAATAGGACACAGCGCATTTAATGTTTCTGTATTTCTAGGAAACATTCCTATGCTTTCCATTTGCTGACTACAAACAGGTTTCATATTTCCTCATCTGTCTACTGAGTATTTGAATACCTGTTTCTGATTCACAGAATCAACTTTTTGAGGACTGGTTCAATTTTAGGAATATGACTCCAACCTACAAATTCAGTTTAGTATACTAGTATGTACTAGTAAAATATGCTTCTAGTTTTACTGTTCCAAGTAATATGGCTCATCTACAGGTATCCAGTTTCCTCTGCGGTAAACTAAGGACAGCCTAAAAGCAATACTGCTGTAATCAAATAAACACTTTCTACAAAAGAAGAAACTAATGTTTATTCCCAGCTTTGATTAACTGACAAGCGTTTTCATAATCTATGTCTCATTATTTTGTTTTAAATCAATTACTGTGTAAACTGCACTAAATGTGATTTTTGGGATTTGATTTTTCTTAAGATGAAAGGTTTTGGGTTTGTGGATCTGAGCTGGACCTGCATCAGAATATTGATTGTTTTGCATTTCAAGGGATAAGAAGTGAAGGGGAGCAGGCATGCTGTGATAGCCAGATTGCCAGAGTAATATTAAAATAGTCATTCAGTGACATTCTCCACTTGTTAATCCAAATTGTTTCTCCTGTGAGTCAGGTATGTACTTTAATTCTTATGGATTTCTCTGCTAATGGATCATGCTTATGGTGAAAACTAGTAATGAAAAGAGGTTACTATACTAATTGCTGATACATTTAGGAAAAGCAAGAACTAAAATTGAAAATACAGCAAGTTGTCAGCAGGAGGTGAGGTAATGATTTATGAAGAATTGTGTGTCAGGTTTTGATAAATCTGGGAATATCTTCCAATTATCTAGGTATTATATTGTATAAATATATGCCATATTAATAGCAAATTAAATTAGCCTAATCACTGAAAATTGCTGATGGAGGAGCCAAACAATGTAATGGCTTAGTCTCAGTTAGTCTGGAAACACCATTTCACAAAATGACACAATGGTTGAGGTTGAAAGAAACTCTGGAGGTCATTAGCCTTCCTGCTCGAGCAGGATCTCCTAGAGCACGTTTTCCAGGACCGTGTCCAGACTGCTTTTGAATATCTCTAAGGAAGGAGACTCCACAACCTCCCTGGGAAGCCTGTGCCAGTGCCCAGTTACCCTCACAGTGGAAAAGTGTTTCCTGAAGTTCAGACAAAATCTCCTGTATGGTCTGTGACCATTGCTTCTTGTCCTGTACATGCCACTGAAGAGACCCTGGCTCTGTCTTCCTAAATCCATCCCTTCAGCTATTTGTACACATTCAACATCTCCCCTGAACCTTTGTTTTTCTAGGCTGAACATTCCCAGTGCTCTCAGCCTTTCCTCATATGAGAGATGTGCCAGTGCCCTGATCATTAGTGGTCCTTTGCTGGACTCTCTGCAGTATGTATGTCCAGTATGGGCAGCCCAAAACTGACACAGCACTCCAGCCATGGCCTCACCAGTGCTGAGTAGGGGAGAAGGATCATTTCCCTCGACCTGCTGGTAACACTGTTCCTAATGCAGTCCAGGACACCATTAGCCTTCTTTGCCACAAGGGCACATTGCTGGCTCATGTTCAACTTGGTTTCCACTGGGATCCCCAGGATTTGGCTTACAAAGCTGTTTTCTAGTAGGTCAGTGCCCAGCATGTACTGGTGCATGGGGTTATTGCTGCCCAGCTGCAGGGCTCTGCTCTTCTCTGTGTTGAATGACATGAGTTTCCTGTCAGCCGCTTTCTCCACCCTGTTGAGGTCTCTCTGGATGCGTCATGACCCTCTGGTGTGTTGGCCACTCCTCTCGATTTTGTGTCATCAGCAAACTTGCTGAAGGTGTGTATTGCCCTATCTTCCAGATCATTAATGAAGATGTTAAGCAGGATTAGACCCCTGTGGTACACTGCTAGTTACTGGCCTCCAACTAGACCTTGTGCCATTAGAAGTTCATTTTCTATTTGGAATTGTCATTTACAAAGTTAAAATCCTGTACTTCATTACATCACAAGGACATTTTGAAAGTGAGGATATCTGAGGATTCACAGACCTCTCACATACTGTGAAAAGGATTATGCAAGAAGGTAGGAGAATATGGAGAAGCAGTCTGATACAGTAGACTTCAAATTCTAGAACTTTCTGAAGAGCAAAATGGGAGCTTTTTAGCATTTGAAGAGAGAAAAATGTGACTCTGTAACTAGACCCCATAAACCAAAGGCAGCATATATCCCTTACTGGTTTTTTTTTTTTTTGTTTGGGTATTTTTTTATCTCCTCCCCTAAGTTGAAGAACAATAGTTGATCAAGTCTCTTCTTATACAGAAGACATTCCGTATCTCTGCTCAGTATTGTTCTGCTCTTTGTTTTCTAGTTTCCCTGTGTTCCCTTCAAAGCGAGGGCTCAGAGCTCTGCGCAGCATTCAGTGCGCACACAGTAGACTGAAGTAGTGAAACATTTTGTTTTCTGTTTCATTCAAATGTTTTTCCTAAAAATGCCTAACTTTCTTTTTGATGGTGACTGACCAATCAGTTTAACTCTTCAAGGGAGTTTTTCCATGGTATTTTGTAGATCTTTTTCCTGTGTGGTAATAGCTAATTTAAAAATCATGATTCTCTTTCTCAAGAGTTGTATTTCACATTATGTTTCTGATTGCTGGCCTTGGGATGCTGATACTGAGTGCCAGGGTGGAAAACTTAGGAGAATCATCTGCAAGGCTTTGCAGTCATATTTTGAACTGGTTGTCTTCAATAACTTTGTACTGTAAAGAAACTTTATTGTTTC
>VXAK01020138.1:0-35000 GCA_013399435.1 Arenaria interpres | reverse complement strand
TAGTATTTTGCAAACCAGTGTTTTGAAATTGAAGGTGAAGTCCAGAATTGTTAGGAAAAGATAAGATATATAAATTAGCTGTACAGGAATGGTCCTAAACAGAGCTTGAAATCTATAAATAATATAAATATTTAGTGGTGTCTAATGTGAGAATATATTATGCAAATTCATGCATTTTTTTATTAAATATCTGTCAGTAATTTTTCAAGTAGTAAGCATGCTTCAAAAGTGCATAAATCAAATAAGACAAAATCAAACTTGTAATAGTTGAAAGGAGTTACAATTTCAAAAGACTGAAAATTACCTGAAGCAAATACAAACCAAAACCATGCTTGAATCTATAGTTCAGTGTTTCCTTCAGATTTCAGGATACAACTGAGTTCATACTACCATGTTCATGAGTAATATATCTGTGTGTGGGAACCTATATAGTAATTAAATGTGAGTGCACTGTGGAATTACGTGAATTGCATTGGTCAAAATATGTTCATGAGGACCCTGAATATTTCAAAGATTCACAGCTTAACCAGTAGTGAAGCAGTGGTTCTGTAACAGAAGATGGGACAGCAGCAAATTGATTAAGTTTCTGTGGCCAAGAATAATTAAGGTCTTGTAAATTTTAGCATAAGGAATGAAGTGATTATTTGTTCACATAGTTTGTCTTTGCAGTTAGCAATTTTTAAAATATTTTAACCAAAAGTGACAGTTTAAATGAAAAACTCTTGCTTTTTTATTGTTGCATAGCCAAAAGGTAACTCAAGCTAAGCCTCTATCAAGTATTATTTTCATTCTGTTTTGGTTTTTTTTTTTGTTTTGAGACTGTTTTGTTCTAAAAATTCTCTTCTGGGTTTACTTTGAAAATTCCCTGACAATGTGTTTAGTTTTAAAATTGAAACTAAAATTTCAGTTCTGATCTCTTGAGATATCTTAAATGTATTATTTGAAGGAATGCTGCCATCAGTTCTGAAGGCTTTTTTTTGTTACGTTTTTATATTGCAAAATAATGTGTGTCAGATTTCATAGATTCTTTTCTAGTGTTTCGGGATTTTAATAATTTTTTTTTTGCTGTGCTAATGCCTGCACTGTAAATTTCTCTGTCATATCTTGACTTGCTGTTCCATTTCTGTGATTTCCTGTGCTCTGCAGCACCAGGAGGGAGGACTAGTCCTGGCAATCATAAAAAAAGAGACTTGGTTCCCCCTTCTGGGAAAACTGCCAGAAATACACTACTTCAAAAACTGAAATATATGCTAAGAACTTTGATCAACAGTCTTGAAACATTAGGCTAATTCTTCCTTCATTTTCAGTGCATGAGAAACCATAAAGGTCAAATGTGACTTGAAATGCATGTCAATTAAGGTGGATGTAGAATGCCTGGGTACTTGAAGGAAGTCATAAAGTCCAGCCTTTCACTGTTAACTATGCAATTTTTATAACGGTGTTTGCATTAAGAATACGGAGGCATTATAGCATGTGTACTCAACAGTATTTCAAAAGACAGTATGTATAGCTGTATCCTCACATCGGACTTCCTAGTTTGACAAAAGATTGTTTTTCAACTAATGAAAAAGATCCCATGCTACCTATATAGGTGATCATTTCTATAGCAGAAAAGCTTTCTTATTCACCCATTTAATAAAGTTCGAAGGATATACTTGGTGGTTGGTAGGAAAGCGGTTTAAAGAGTTGTGGCTCTCCCAAATGGCTTTATCCTGTAAGTGTTAACGGTTGTCTTAAAATACCAAACATATGCTGTTAGTTTTCCACTGAATGTTACTGTCTAGTGCATGTCAAGGGCTATGTTCTGTGATCTGTAAACTCACTCTCCATATGGATGTATGTAGAAGACTATTACCTGAATGGAAAGTGAGATTTCGTTGACTTGTAAGGGAAAAAAGTTCCTAGGTGTATGATGAAATATTAAGTGGATTTCAAAAGGCTTATGGCATCACTGAGTGTTTGGCGCAGCTGTTTCATGTTGCGTAGTTTACATCTAGAGCTGCTCCATTTGGACAGAAGACAATCTTAATTGTTACTGTGCTTCTGTGACCTTCCCTAAGATTCCCTAGAAATATTTTTGTTAAATATAGTCTCAATACTTAATTTCACTATAAAATTTGTTCTCATAGATGTCTCTTGGTGAGAAGTGATGGCTTTTCAGAGGAGCTGTTGTGGGTCTGCTCTATGATGGTGCTTCTTGCTTTTAATTTCAGTCACATTTTCTTGTTCTCTGATTAAAACACTGCCTTTTTTTCCTGATGCATCATGAATGGAAGCTCAGCATGGATAAAACAGGAAGGAAGAATGCTTCTTTCTGTCATGAAGGAGAGGCTCTATTCTCTTTATTTTAGACCTGTGCATGGATATCACTTTCCGCATTGAGACAGTGTCTCTAAATGCTATACTTTGACTTAAATAACATAACTGAGATCTTGACTTTCTTTTACTTTCCCATTTTCAGCCCTTTTTCATCTCACATCTGAACTGCTACATGCCTTCCTCTCTAATCTTGCAAGTCATGTCCATTCCACCCCCCTCCCCATTTTGTTTTCCGGGTTGGGTTGGTTATATAGCTGTTCTCTTTATGTGTATTATGTCAGTGGTTCCCCATATTTGTCTCTGCCTTCAAGATCTAATGTGGCTTAGAATTATTCAGTTATCCTCTCTTTAAGAGTTACTGGATCTCAGGCCGTTATTTGTTCCAAAGGATTGCCAGTTTTGAGTTCTTATGAAGCTTTCCAACAAGAATGTTTATTTTCTGCTATTAAATTTTTATTTGGCTGAAATATGTACAATATTGATAAATGTTATATTAATGTGTACAAAATGTATGTTTGTGGAACTCAAATGTGAGCAGAAGCAAGTGGCAGTAAGATGCTGTGGGAGGAAGGACAAGCAGATGGTGACAGAAACCACTCTTTCTGAATTTGTAGTTGCTACTGAGTCCAGATGACATGAAGAAGTAGTATTCTTGATTTGGTTTCCAGTAGGAAACAGTGAAAACTGTTTAATTTGTGGTTTCTTTCTAGTAATTTAACCAGCAGAATACACAAAATAGTATGTTGGGTCTTTTCTTCTTCTTGTACCCTTTGTGCTTCATTCTCCTGTGTGTGGTTTGCCTTCTTGTGATTAGGGAAGTGGTATTTATAATAATAAGGTTCTCTCTTTTTCCATGGGACTGTGTTTCTGAGATGCTGCTGAAATATTACCTAAATAAAACCAGAATTAAAAAACAAGTCTTCGTTACTTCACTTTTGTTAACGTCCAAACTACACTTTGAGCCAAAGGAACATCAGGAAAGATCAGCCAGAGATAAACGATAAACACAGCAGTGTAAACTTGAAGGGCTTCTAGGTAAGTTTCTTAACGTGGGTTAAGTCTGAGGTCCAAACTATACTGAAAGATTGTGCAGTGCACCTTTTCTACTGCCACCCTAAGTAACCCTTGCAACAGAACTATTAACACCCTGGGGTAAGGTATGGCATTCTGAGCAATAAGCAGTCTCATGGTCATTTCCAAGGGGGAAGTAAGCAACTGCTAGATACTGGAATAAAAGCTCATAAAACATCCTTAAAGGGCAAAAGAGTTGTAAATCTCTAAAGTCTGTGACTGTAAGGCTGTATGAGTTCACTTTATGAGCTATTTTTTATGTAAACCTTAGCTACACAAAGTTTAAAATATTATGTGAAACTGCATATTTTGACAAAATTCCAGATTCATTACATTTCTGTTTTACATTGTTTCACCTTTTCTTCCCTTTCATTCCAAAATTGGAGACTCCTGTGTTAGAAATTCAGGCAATGAATCCTTTTATCTAGCACTTACATTCATTATTCATTGTGCATTGTCAGTGGATTGCTACTTCAGGCCTGAATTAGAGATAATTAATCTTAGGAAAGCACTTGTAATTTCACACTTTATGAAGCACTATTGTCTCAGCACGGCAGTGCTGTGGTGGCAAAATACTCTAATGCTCGTTGTTGCTATGCAGTATCATAGCTCAATATTTATGTGCATTCAAGTCTTTGTTCTGCTTGCTTGTCTGTATGTTTATGTTACAGCAGTGATGTTTGTGTTTTGCTTTGGAAGTACTTTTTGGTGGTTTTGTTTTATACAGAATTTCAAACAGAAATAGGTTAAACTGTAATTTAAATGGTGAGGTTAGAAAGACTTTCATCCTTTTCAATACTGAAAAGGAAAACTGGGAAAAGTGAGGGACTTCAGAGCAAGAGGAATCAAGTGGATTTCCAACTTGGCATGTCACTTCAGTTGATGAGTTAAATTGGTAGCTGGTAATTGGTAAGATACAGCCTACACTTTAAAACGAAGGCCTGATGTTTTCCATCTGGTTGTTAAATGTTTCTCGACCTTGCTATGTACATAGCCTTCTAGGAGCTCAGTTGCATATGTAAGCACACGTAAGTACTTCACTCGGGAAGTTAATTCCATGTATTGCAGCCTTTTTGTTTAGTTTGCACATCTGTGCAGGGAACAGTTCCTGCTATGTATCTTACAATAGCATAGAAACTATTCTAAAAATATTAATGTCTCCTGACAGGACTGACACCTGATAGTTCTAGAATGCTGAAAGAATGAAATTATAATCTATGTCCACATGAAGGTGCTGGAGAAGTGATTAAATGTGAAGTTAAGAGATCTTAGTTGCATAGTGCACAGAGGGGAATATTTTGGAATAAGCATCAATGTATGCTTGTCCTTCTACTATTCCTTTCTATGCTGTTGATTGCAGTAGGAGACAAAAAACTGAGAGCTAAAAACGGTCTTTTTGTTTCATTTGGTTTTATTGCTAAGTGGAAAAAACATTGCTAAGGGCTTTAAAAAATGTTCTCTTAGGTCTCTCCAGCAGTATTTGCCTAATTGTATTCAGGATTTTCACAGTAATTGCTAACTAAGGTATTGTGCTTACTGCAAAGAGATTTTTTGATTATACTCTTCATGAGAACTGGCACATCATAAAAACATTTAATATAATTTTTGCTTATTATTATGTTTTCCACAGCAGACATAATTCCTTTGTAGAAATGTTAATCTTATCACAGTCCTTGAAAATAGAAATAGGAGAAAAATAATTAAAATTTTAAATAAGGGTGTATTACACTGTGCAATTTGTGCTGACTAGAGAAACACACGTCCAATCTGAATTACCCTGTGATCCTGACCTCATAAGTGGAGTCAAGAATTAGAATTTATTGTTAGTCTAATTAATGCCCTAGCAGTCTAATCAAAATGCAGCAGTTTTTATTGTCAGCCAATTACAGTTATGCTAACACTTGTAGTCTAATTGCTGCTAGTTCCCAATAATCGAAGTACACAAGCTTCTTCTCATCGACCCTGTTCAGGCTCACCCTCCCAGTTCCCTGAGCTCTGTTGGGAGGAGGATGCTGGTGGCGGCTCTACATGGGATGTACTGGGTTCTTTCAATCAGTTGCTAATGCTTTGTGTTGGTCCAAAAGCTTACTGATTTTAAACACACTGATTTAATTAGAACTTTATTGTCTATATAGTCTATATTTTCTATATAATCTATAATTTCCTTAAAAGCTTTGTGCAGTTGCACAAAGCTGAGCTGAATCTAAAACCAAGTTAAGACACAAGTCTGATTGTAATGACTTCATTAGTTACATCTCTCAACTGCAGTGCATGTGTGGCTACAGCTAAATCAAAAAATAAGTTCAGGCCAAAAGAAGTCCAGCCAAAACGTGGAAAGTCTTTAGGCTTCGTGTTGCTGAGGCAGTCTAAGGTCTGTGGCTGGCTAATAGCAATGGCAATACTGTCTTTATAAAGGCTACAGATTGTGTGTGTATGAGATAAATCTGTGTACAACACGCATGCTAAAGAGGGGGGAGCATAAACTGACCTTTCAGGTTGCCTTGCTGAGTAACAGTAGTTGAAGATGGAATTAGTCTGCTCGCAAAGCGATAAGCTGTTACAGTTGTGATGGAAATACTGACATCTCTTCATATTGGCCAGCCTGTAGTAAACCACAGGTGAAGGACAGCTTCTGCTGCACGGTCATCTGGTCTGCAGCAGCTCCTGCAAAACAAGCCTTCTGATTGCTGCCAGGTGCCATGTGTAATTTTGACATGCACTTGAAAGGATGTTCTTCAGCTCTTAAAATATTTCATTGCAGCTTCCACTTTTCAGTGTAAGACGTTCTTCAGTGTTGAGTCATCTTCTGGTGATGAAGCGTGGAGGTTTTCTCGTGCTTACAGTAGCCTCCTTGTGAGCTGACATGGCTTATTACATTAGGAACCTCTGATTGGAACTACAGCGGTTTGGCAAAATGGAAAGATAATCTATTCAGAAAGAAAATCTCTGCAAGCTGTTTGAGTCTGGTATTACAGGGCAGAGCTTCTTCAGAGGCCATGGATTGGGTGATTTGTTTTTTTTTTTTATTTTTGTTGTGGGTTGTTTCCAATTTTATTGTTGGAGGAGGTTAGTATCTGTGAAACAGCAATTCTGGATTTCTGGGAAATGCTATTTATAGTCTTTTGAGGTTGGATCTGGACCAAAGTCTAACAGAGAACCTCAAGAGTGATTACAGTAAATCTTTATATTGTCAGTCTTTATGTTTGTAAGGATCCAAACAGACTCAGATTTTCTGTCTTGCTTTACTTTATTCAGGTGATGTTTGAAATACCCAGTTTAACTGAAGCGGTGACAAATTTGCCAGTATGCTGTATGAAATGTAGCAAAAGTATAGGGAGTCACGTTTCTCAAACTTAACTCTGCCCTTTCATGAGAGCAGCTGCTTGGTCTAGTCTACTCCAGGCTGCCTAATAACAACTTAGAAGTACTGAGAATACCAGCCAGAATACACAAACAAAATTTTGTCTTTCCTATGCCTTGATCCTAGATCTTTCACAGTCCTGAGTCTAGGGTGTTATTTTTGTTGTTTTGTTATTCCTCTCTGAGAGTTACTGATTTATGTTCCTATCAGAGGCATAGCTTACAAAAAAAAAAATTGCTTGCAAAATTTGCTCAGTTAATTGTGTAGAGAAATATTACTGGTATAGATAAGTTAATAAGCCTCTTGGCATATTGAAACAGTCATTAACAGGGCAAATTGCCCTGCTTTTTCACAGAACAAACTCTTTTCGTTTTGAATCTTGAAATTGTGCTTAGGGCAATTTCTCCAAATGTTATAAGCAGATAATTTGTGTACAATATTCAGTCTAAAATTCTGTCTGCAGCTTTGACTAAGTTCCTTGAGTGTGTTTGGAGTTCTCTGTCCGTGTCTAATTTCTGTATTACTCTGTATAAGGAACATTCTCATCTCAGTATTATCTAGAACTTAGCAAAAGTGTAAAGCTTCAAGATGTGCCACTATACCTGTCCCCCCTTTTCCTTCCTCCCCAGTACACATTTGCGTGGATGAGAGGGTATAAAATTTTCCGTTTGCTGGTCTTTCAAGTTATGTACTATTATGAACTCATGCCTTCCCAATACTTCCACAGTTAATGTTCGGGCTCTCATATTTGGAACTTCCCTAATTGTTTCCTAGAAAAATCATTACAGTCCTTCATGAATGTACCAGATACTAATCTGGTGTCAAAACGATTAAAGAACAATGTTTTTCCATTCAGAGTTGAGATCTGTAACAGATGCAAGCTGTTTGATCTCTTTCACGAAGTTCCCAATCTTAATTCATAAGCTACATGAGTGTTAATTTACCTCTTAATACTTGTACCTGTAATTTCATATATAGTACTAACTCTTTTCTTCTACTACATCTGAAATTACTTTATTTTTTAGTGACTTCTGTCTTGTGACTTACCCTGTTGTGTTTCTGTTAAGTCCCCCACAGTCTCCTCCTTGAATAATTGCTTCTAGCTCAGTCTGTTTATTTCCTATCATCCTGGCACTAATATACAAGTAGTTGTGAGATGGTTTATTCCTTTTCTTGGTAAGTAGTTTGGTTTTCTTCTTATTGTCTATTAGCCTGGCATTTCAGTTCTTGACTTTCATTTGTCTTTTTTTTCAAAAAAATGAATCTTGCATTGAATCCAGGCTGTTTTTTCCTTACGCCAGCTCTGAAGACAGAAGATTGAGAATCTGAAAGGATGTAGTGGCTAGTCAAGCGAGGACTGTGCTCCATGGATGAAGTCTCTAGACTTCTTTCAGTTGATTAAAGGAATGACAAATTTATTGTGAATAGTGGTATAGAAAATTAAAAGGAGGTTTAACAGAACATATGTGGACTTCCTGATTTGTTTGAACTTCTTTGGGGAGGTTGAAAGACGGTGTGATTCACATGGACAGTTAATCAGTTTAACTGATGACCTTTTTGCAGACATTGAGTACTCAAAATGCTGTTAATCCTTATTTTTGTTTCTGGTGAAAATAGAAAGACATTAAATAAAATAGATGTGTAGAATGTGGACAAGGACTCCTGCCTGTGGACGGCAGGAGAAATTACTCCAAACATAACTTGAAGTTAGCAGAGAGTAACGTGGTTAACTAGAGGGTGCAAAAATAAGATAAATGGCAAAGTAATTTGGAGCAGCTGGAAGGTGGGAAAAAAATGAAGAGCAGAGATGTCTGACTGTAAAAGGCTATAAAAGTCAAGGTGACAGATGAGGGCTTAGAAAAAAGTGCTCCAGTAAACAAATTACAGAACCCAAATCACTTCTTTGCTTGCTGAAGGGAAGGAAATGGGAGAGAAAGAATTGGAGGTGACAATGAAGTTTTGATCCTGAGAGAGAAGGAAACAGGAGAGAAAGAATTGGAGGTGACAATGAAGTTTTGATCCTGAGAGAGAGTGTAAAAGCGTATGCATTATTTAGAATAGAAAAGGAAGACTGTAGCAGAGACTAGGAAAAAAAAGGTATGCTCAGTACTAGAAAGAATCAGTTTGTGGTAATGGCATGGCAGGAACGGGAGAGCAGACTGACATTTGGATTAGAACCAACTTGAAGGAAATGTGCTGAATTATTGCTGTGTGTTTGAACAGAAATGTGGAGGTAGCAATTAAATCATTGGAAAGCTTGTACTTAAAATGGACTTCTTTCCTACAAGAGGGTTAAAAGAATCAATATAGCAATGAAACTGGTACATCAGAGCTTTAGGAATACTTCTTACTGCAATGTTACGTTTTGCCATGAAATGCATAACTCAAGTTGCTTTGTGGATGCTATGAAATAATTATAATGATCACTCAATTTGCTATATTTCAATAACTTAATAAAAATATCTTATCTTTTGTGCACAGATATTTGATTTAATGGATGCCAAAGCCCGTGCTGACTGCATCAAAGAAATAGACCTTCTTAAGGTAAAAGATTTGTTAAAAAAATGTGCAGCCATCATCAAAGTATATTACGTTTTTCATAGATGTACTTGAGGTGTCCACTGTTGTCTGTGTTGGGTTTTGTAATCCTTTGTAAGTTATTGCTTTAAAAATTAACATTGAGAAGTAAATCGTGTAGAAACCTGCGTAACTTTTCAAGTAGAAGTTTCTGCTAAAACCACAGTTTTCTAAGTAACTGTGTCCTGTGTACAGTAAAGTACTGATTTTAAAAGTTGACTTTGCTGCTTCAGATATGTTTACCATGCTATTGCATAGATATATTGAAACCAAATTCCTCTAAAATCGTAATTTCAGTCATCATCTTGATCCTAAAATGCTATCATATTCTTGCAAAATGTTTATTTGTATGTGCTTCTCATAAGCATATACTTTTTGTTTCATACTGAAATAGATTTTAGGGCTTGTTTTGTTTGCTTAAATAAGAACATTTAATTTGTCAGTCTTAAAAGATAAGATGTGCTCTATGCTAAAATGTGCATTATTATTCTGCTTTCTTAGCAACTGAATCATCCAAATGTAATTAAATACTATGCCTCATTCATTGAAGACAATGAATTGAACATAGTGTTGGAATTAGCTGATGCTGGAGATCTCTCTAGAATGATAAAGGTAGGAATTAACTTTTCAAAACAATATTAAAAGTTTGTTCAACTCTTTAGCTTTTCGTTCGGCATGCATATCACTAGGTGAAATGCAGTGAAAATGTCAGGAGCGGTGGACAAAAGTGAAGCTTTTAGGCTGACTCTTTTTTAATGTATGCCTAATACTGCTGCTTATGTAATTATTTTTAACACTGTTTCCCAGAATGTAAGTGCAGATGGGGACATAACTAGACCGAAATTATATTAGTGTTGGGGAGAAGAAAAAAAACTGTAAAGAAAAGCAGTGTCACCTGTCACCACCATTTAGAACAGTACATTTTGTTGGCATTCCTGATTTTTATCACAATTTGTGTTTTATGTTCCAATATTCTATTCCCTGTTATAGTGGTGAAAGCAGAGAAGAGCTGGTGTCGTAAGGCTGAAGTTTCTTCTAGATCTTGAATTTCAACTGTTAAGCACTTTAGCAAGCGAAATAAAGATTAAAATGGAAATAACTGTATCATTTTATAGGTCTAGTTAAAAACTTCTTTATCTTGAGACTAACCCTTTTTCTACTGGGTCTTGATTTTAGTATGTCCCTTTAGTATACTTTCTTGTGTGCATACCAACATTATTTTTGTCAACACAGTGTAACTCTGGGAACAAATAATGCCAGTCAATTAGTATTCGCTCAGCCACAGCCAGGCACAGAAGAGAATTCTGCTGGTTTGTGTAGGACCTACATGAATAGAGAATGTTAATTTCTTCATTAATAAATTTCATACTCTTTTTTTTTTTTGAGCTTTTGAAGAATATTCCCTTCTAGATTGATAATCGTAAGATAGGACAGTTAAAATTCCGTTCTAAACAGGTTGACAGTGTTCTGTTAATATTTATATCCAAATCTGATATTTTTCTTCATCTCATGAATTATTAATTCTGTGGGCTTACATTTCATAGAACATAAAGGAAGGTTTGTCTTTTCTTTTGAATGTTCAGTTTTGACACAACAGTTATTAATATGAGTACTCTATGACAGATTGCCTTATGGCATGTCTGGTCTTATGACCCATNTATGTGAATAATGGCTTCTTCAGTGCAGTTGGCCTCATTACACCTTGTCCAAGTCGGTGGGTATTTCTTACAGGCTCGATCTTCTTGGCACTTTGTGATTGTCCTCAGGGGAGGACACAGGGATCATGTTTAATGTAGCAAACTTAGATTGCTGTTTGATGTTAATGACAGCCTATCAGGCTATTATTAAATATGTATGAGGTGTCATAATGCACTCTGTCTTCATGCTGCTGGTGGAGAAAATGATTTGGTAGACTACTTGGACAGTATGAGTTTAAATGTGGGGCTCATCAGTTATATAGCATCCTCATAAAGAAGTATTTTAAAAATTGCCTGAAAAATAAATTATATGCAATGGTATGAAAACTTCCTAGCAGAATGGTTGCCTGTCACACTGCTAAGGTAAATAACTATGTTGTGTTATTAAAACAAACCATGCTTTGGTTTCCAGTGTTCATGCTAGAATGCTGCTCTAAATTTGTTAGAAGATGTTGAGGCACCCTCAGAAGAGTGTTTGGGTACCAGGCTTGTGTGATTTGTAGAAAGGAGCAAGCATGTTTTTGAAATTGTAAGTGACCACAGCTTGGATGACACTGAAAACAATGTGAGGGAAAACTACTTAACTAGTTTATTTGCTTATTTGTTATGACATTATTGGCACATCAGAGAATTCTTGCAAAACTGCTGTGCCTCACGTTGCACCTTAATGAATTCTTTAGTTCTTTCTGTAATGAACCACATCCTTGCTGTCCAGCTTTTATACCACCCCTCTTGTTACCTGTGAATAATACTTTCTTTGTCCCCATTGAGTAGACAACTGAGGAATCGCTTAGTGCATTCATATGTATTCTAATAGAATTCATAGAATCTGCTATATGTCCAAAAAAAAGGCAGCTGTGCATTGGCATTTACAAATAGCATAATGAAATCAGAGGTATTTCTTTTGTTCTCTCTGTCTCTCTGTGTGTTTATGTATGTACATACAAAGATTTAATCCATTTTACCTTATTTTTTTAATTACCTGTATCACAGGGAGATGTTTCAGTACAGCCTCCATTCTCAAAAGTAAGGGGATCCAAAACTGAGGAATTTTTATCTTACAGCTTTTAATGGCCTGGTAGAATTCCTGGATGTGGCACATCAGTAATACTGAGAGGCAAACATTTTCAGGGAGGGGACAATACTTTCATTCGAGTTACAGTTGGTTTTTGCACTAGAATATCAACCTCAGTGCTGTGTAAACCCTGTGCCGGGATGGTGAAAGGAAGAATTCTTGATTTTTCTGTATCTATGAATTAGGCTACTGGATACTATTACATCAAAGGTTTTACAAGTAAATGATTAGTGAGTATTGTGCTAGTCCCCAGTTTTTCATGGTCTGTTGTTTGTCGGTGTCTGTGGTCTCTACTCTGGAATGTGGTGATAGTACCTGGCTACCCAGGTTCAGGATAGTTCATGAGAACTGCTTTTGCTACCATGTAATATCACCGCCTTTTGCAACACAAAAATATGTTGTAAAGCAGGTTTGAGGCTTGATCCCTTTTCCTATTAATCATGGCTCTCCTCCACCACAGACAGTGACAGGGTGAAAATCGTTGTGTGGAATTTTTGATCTGTGTTGGTTTTGATTTTTTTTTTTTTAGCAGCAATTAATATATTGGGTATAGAAAATACCATAAATAAAGAATAATCAAGCAATTGCATTAATCAGGAAAATACATTATGATGATTCAGTGAAAAGCATTATTTAGTAAAGTCTGTTCTGAAGATGTTGAAACAAGAGAATCTGAACTATCTTGCAGAATATTTAGCACATTATTTAAGATTAAATAGGAACTTATTAGGCTTGTAAGAAGGGATGTTACCAAGACACTAAAGTGTTGTGTTGTGGTCTTTGTTTTGTGGTTTGTATTTTTTTAATCAGCAGTAAACTTTCAGGTCTGTTTAATTTCTGCAGATATTTTTAGTTTTTCTAGCAAATAATCTTAGCACACCAAAAAAAATGCAAACTTTAAACTGAATATGTCATACAGATCTTAAGAAAGTTAATCATGTTTTGGGAACAAGCATGAAAGCTTTCATCTAAGAAGTTGAAAATATGTTTGGAGCTTTCTCAAGACAGATGGAAAATAATTTGAATTCTACAAAATGTCACCTAGGCACTTCACCCACTCTTCAGAGAACACTTTTTGTGTGTGTTTTTTGCAACTTTAAATTTTAAAATAGTAAACATACTATAATTACTAGATAAAATAAGACAAATATTTTAAAACTTCTCATCAGTATGAAGTTCATATTGATATCTCAGGTGTCTGTAGTTGGGAACAGTGAATTCTTTGTCCTTAAATAGACTTGGTTTTTATATGACAGTCAAAATACAGTGACAGTCACTTCTTTCCATTAACTGATGCATATCTAAATTGCTTTTTGCAGTAGTTGGAGCTCTGTTTAGGCTTGTTTGGAATCTCATTGATTATCATTCTTGTGTTTCACCAGTGGTGGGTATTTTGGGCTTCACTGTGTGAAATTGCATCATGGTTTGGGGTGCAGACCCTCCCTCCTCTCCTCCATGCCAAAATGTATTAGCAAGGAGATTTTTTTTTTTAACTTATTTGCAGTACTCCAGGGTTGACTAACTTGCCTGTGCTGCATTGTGGGACAGCTTGCCTTTTTTAAGTGCTTAAGGAGTGGAAGCAATTTTAGCTTCAGTCATTGGCAGCTTTGCCAGCCCAGAGTGCCGCTCCTGCCCGTGTGAAGCAACCATGACTCTGTTGCAGAATCCATGTGACTGCAGCCTGAGTGTGTTACAGCGTGGGGTGGCTCCGGGGTGAGATGACACCCTGGATTTATAGAGATGTTGTAATGGCAGTGGATTTGGAACGAACAAAGGGGCACGAGGTAGTTATTACAGTCTGCCTTAAGTGTTCAGTGGTGTCTGTGAGGCTGGACAGCACTGAATGGAGGGTTATTCACATCATTCAGAACTTGTGTGGTGATGAGATGCAGGCCAGAAACTTCTGCATCAGTTGCTTTTGTGGGCTTAGCAGTGTACCTTGCCCTGCTGATCTTGCAGTATGGCAAAGAGTTGAGGGGGCATGTACTGCTACAGAAGCTCATTACTTTTTCTATCTGCAAACTACTTGCCCTGAACTGCTGGATGACTAGTAGGCCATGATTAACCATTCTCACTGCAGTGATCCTGGTTATGTTGCTGAGAATGGAAACTTGTCACTTTTTTTTCCCCAAACTATTCTCTGGTGGATTGCTGTCCTCGGAATGTGCTAGAAATAGAGATGGTTTTTCAGACAGCAGAGTTAACTGATGAATGTTGATAGCATATATTAGCTATAGTTTGACTTTGTTTAATTGCAAGAGTGGTAATTTTCTTTTGCTGTGATAATTGGAAGATTTTTGGGAGTATGAAGTTAGGGAAGCACTTGTGTGAGGAAGAGCTGTAGTGTCAGAATTTAGCAGGTCATGTGTTTACCATTTCCCTGGGCAAGACCCAGTGTTTTGGGAAACCTTCAACTATTAACTGACTATGTTGTTTAGCTATCTTTTTATCTTACATAACATTAATTTACAACTTTGGCAGTTGTAGGAAATAGTTGGCATTCATGTTTGGAGGGCTGGTGGGACAATGATGTCTCTAATGTAGTTTGAATGGCAGTGTTGCAGAAGCTGTAGTCTGCTCTACACATGTATAGCAGGACAGCCACTCTCATTGCTGTTAGGGTTGCCAAAGATGTAGCTGTGTGACAATGTGTCTTTAGTTTGTCAAAATACAACAGTCTCACAGAATCATTGAGTTGTTTAGGTTGGTAAAAGACCTTTAAGATTATCAAGTCCAACTGTTAACCTAGCACTGCCAAGTTACCACTAAACCATGTCTCTAAGCACCACATCTACATGTCTCTTAAATACCTTCAGGGATGGTGACTCAACGACTTCCTGGGCAGCATGTTCCAATGCTAGAGAATCCTTTCAGTGAAGAATTTTTTTCTAATATCCAATCTAAACCTCCCCTGGTGCAACTTGAGGCCATTTCCTCTTGTTCTGTTGTCTGTTACTTAGGAGAAGAGACTGACCCCCAGCTCTCTACAACCTCCTTTCGGGTAGCTGTAGAGAGCAATAAGATCTCCCCTCAGCCTCCTTTTCTCTAGGCTAAACAACCCCAGTTCCCTCAGCTGGTCCTTATAAGACTTGCTGTCTAGATCCCTCCCTCACCAGCTTCATTGCCCTTCTCTGGACACGCTCCAGCACCTCAATGTCTTTCTTGTAGCGAGGGTCCCAAAACTGAATACAGTATTCAAGGTGTGACCTCAGCAGTGCCAAGTACAAGGGAACCATCACTTCCCTAGTACTACTGGCCACACTATTTCTGATGCAAGCCAGGATGCTTTCATACTAAAATCTTACATGCTAGCTGCCCGCTTGAGGGTGTATGTTTCCAAAGATGTTGAATGATTTAGTAGGCGGCTGAGGAAAAATATATTATTCTGCTGAGAGGTATGTATGTGCTTTTCTGGTTTTAAATCTGTTTATTTAGATTGGCCATCTAGCAACCGTGTATCTGAAATATTGTAAGCCTCTTGTGCCTTGAAGCTTGAGATTTAAAACTTGGAAAGGGGATTTTCCTTACAAGAGTTGCTATGAAAACTCACCAAAACCAAATTCTTCTAACACAAGAGTTCATATGTGCTTAACAGAAATTGCTGGAGCATAGCAGCCAAAGTGGAGAATTTCTGTACATGTAGAGCTGCATGAACCTCTTGTGTCTCTTAGTGCCGACAGCATTGTGTATAACCTGGGTGACTATGAATGCTTCAACCTATGGTATGGATGACTGAAATGGCTTTGCCAGAAATAGCTTTTTCCAGATATTTTGGATGAGCTGAAGCTTTCCTTTCTCTCAGAGGGTATTTATGCTTTCTAACAATGCAGGGAAGGGACTAATCTGAGATGAATGTGGAGAAGACAAAAGACTAAGCAGACAGACGAGTAGGCTGGGACAAGCAGCTAAATGATCCTAAAGCAAGGAGAGAGAGAGGATCTGACTGGAAATAGGGAAGACAAGTGGACTGTGACTAGCTGGTGAGCAGTTTTGAGAGAAGGTAGACTGGGAAGTTATGACACAAGGCAGTAGAGGCTGAGGAGTGTAAGAGAATGAGTAATGGATTGGGAAACTATGAAATGGGAGTCCCAATACTGGACATAAGCACAGTGAGATTAGGGAAGAGCTGGTGTGTCGCCAGAGAACAGGACAGACTGGAGATCCTAGAGACAAACTGGCTGCCCGTAAGGAGAGAACCTGGATGGGATAATTCAGACAGGCTGGGAACAGGATGCAATTGTGTAAATAGAGAAAATGGGATGAAGTGACAGAAACAGGGAAGGGACAGATCTGGGATGAGGGCAGAGAAGAAGCAGGTTGTATAGGAATTACAGGGGAAGACAAAGAAGAACCTGTCTTGTGGTGTATGCCACATAGAGTGTGGAATGGGACTCAGGGTTCAGGAGTGTTGCAGCTGTTGGCAAATGTAAATGAAGTCCATGGGAAGTACCCATCCGTTACCTGCTGAAGGATGAGACTCTGTTGTGCAAGTTACTTGGCCAGCTGCAATGCTAGCTGTGGCTGTAAAAGTGCCAACTCTGATAAGCTGTGCGTACCTATATAATAGCCTGCATTTCTGTAGTTATTTTTATGCTTTTTGAATCTAGGGGATTGGTTATAACCTAAGGAAGCAACACTGAATCTGCAAAATCAAGCATTCAAAGGCTAGAAAATCCTACAACTAAGTAACTTACACTTGAGGAAATTACAGGTTTATTTCTTCTTTGAAGAACCACTGCTCTATTCAGTGTTAATGGTGCAGCTACTCTGGGTAGGAATCACGGTGGTGCAGTACATGCACCACCATTTGTTGCACCTGTGCTGCCGCCTTTGCTGCCACAGTTTTCATGGCAGGGAATTCAAGAAAGACAAGGTTTCATGGTGAATACAATTGAATGCTCTTCCAAAGACCATCCTTTCTTACTGTCTCTGTTACTGTTTCCAAGGGATACTGTATAAACCACTTTAACCACTATTGGGGGGGGAACTGTAATTGCTTATTCTGTATTTCTGATAAGGTGAAACTCTGGGTTTGATTTGTAGAAGTATTGAGCATTCACAGCTTTATCTGTTCTGAGTGGAAACTGTGTTTTGAAGATGAACTGTTCCGTAAGCTAAGTATGTTGAAAAAAAGGTGCTTAAATTGGTGCCAGAATTAATTAACACTTTTGATCTTAATTCTTTGCCCCAATTCTAATTTGTAAAAAGGGGGTATTACTACCTCATCATTTCTAGGGCCATTTGTGGACATTAACTGCACAAAGTTTATTTTATTAATTTTATATTCCAGTGATGCATACCAGGAAGCTGTACCCTGAAACTTACATTTAATAATAGGTTTTGAATAGTGCACAATAAGTAAAGCCTAGAGACATTTTCAAACTGCTCATTAGCTGAGTGTCATGAATGAATGAGAAAAGGGTCTTTTGACATAAAGAAAGAGAACTGAAAACTGCGTGCACACACACTCTCAAGGGGGAGAAATCATGGTGGATTAAATTCTGAGATTTTTCTTACACATATATTTACATCCAAATACTTAATATCATGATTGTGGAAAAAGTATTTTTAAAGTAGTCTTTTGTGCATGTTTGTGTATTTTATTTTCATGATACTGATTTATCATGATTTATAAATGTGATTTTTAAAATGTGGAATCTGGTTCTTTTGGTTTTCGGCAGAATCTGTGTGTCTCTTGTGCTTTTTTCTTTTTTTTCCATGACTGCTAGATTTAATTTGAAGAACAAAAAAACCCACTACCCGCTTTTCCTCCCTCCCACCCCCGAATGCCAAGCCTCCTGACTCATAGTCTTTTTGTTTAGCATATGGTTATGTTTTATAATATAAAACAGTTTGTCACCTTGCTGAAGCTACATAATTGATAAATGTTACAAGCTTCAAAATATTTTTTCTCAACATTTTTTTCACATTCTGCATCACCTTTACTCTTAGCATTTTTGTGTATTCATTTTTGAAAAGACTTTAAAAAGATAGAGTATAGCTTGGAGAAACATGTAATATGTTAGGATAGGGTAACACAGTATGTGATAATTACAGATGAAAGCTAAATTATTTTTATGTGCCTTTTCCTAAAGGAGAAACTTTGGGCTTTGAACCAGTCTGGCTGATTTTTGCCACTACTAAAAGTCTTTTTCTTAAACTCCTTCCTGAGATTAGCTATGTAGCAGGTAAAAAAGGGGAGCTGGGTGCTCCCAGGGGAAACAGCCACTCTGCGGATGGAGCTGTGAAATTCTAAAAGAAAAAGCAAAAGCATAGAGCCTTGCCAGGGCAGGAGAGCTTTTTATGGTAAGCTTTTGCTCCCTGTATGTGTGTGTTACTGGGGTGCCTGACAGCTGCTCGGCTGTCACCTTTGCTCTCAGCTGCAGGTAACCAGAATGCGATCAGCGGCAGCAGTTTACCATGTGCAAGTTATGTGTATATGTGCTGGCGGAAGGAAAGCCGACTGGTGCTGCAGTTTATAACCAGTGGGGTAATTGGGCTGGGTAATTGCCAGGCAGCCTTGTTAGTTTTTCTGTGAATCGGCCATTGTCTGTGTCTGCCACTGCAACAATACAAATAAGCAGGCAGATTTTCTGCTAAAATAATTAGACTATCAACACTGTTTTGTCTTGTGGACAAAAGTGTGTCCTTCACAGACATCAAACCTGAAGCTATTCTGTAAGCCGACTGGCTGTGCTCGCAGGGAGAGTAACGGTGTCAGTCAGCTATGAAAAGTTAACTTGAAGTTAAACTTCATTTAACTATTACATGGGCTGTTCAAATAGCTCTAACTGAGGCAGAAATGCTTGGGGTATTTTGTCTCCACCTTTGCCCACTGATGCTAGAATTCTCTGGCTCCGTGAACATTTAAAGAGCAGGGAAACTGGAAAGATTGTATTAAATAATAGCTCTGTGCTTTTCTTGTCTGAAATGCCCTGCAAAATGCTTGGAGATTATTTTTAGTTTTTCACACAGCTGTCTTTGAAAAATTTGCAGTGTCAGTGTTTGTGCTATATGAATACTTGGTGAGAATGAAGAGAGAAGATTTCGAATTTGTCTGCCTTATTTGTAGTAAAAAGAAAAAAAGTTAAGATGATAGCCTCTGTATTTACTGTGTCATGCTATTGCTTTTTATTAAGAAGTAGAGTTAATGATTCAAGCATGAATTTCACCTCCTCATGCTGTACCGGTTTTCCCAAGGGAATTTACTGAAGAGAGCTGCATGTAAACAAATACTGTTGAATTTAAACATGTGGCTGCGTGTTTTAAGAAGCCCTACTTGGCGGTAACAGCAGAGACAATGAAAATGATGCAGTATTGGAAATTTTATTTTAGTGGCTCTGCAAGTCGATCTGATTTCGGTAGATGGTCTTTATCTCTGAACACTGTATGTTTTTGCTTTTTTGCATGAGCAAAAATGCTAGGTGAGCAGTGACTTTAGGTAGAGTACTCAGTAAGGAAAAACGAAATGAATCCTTGCAAAGGCAGTTATATTTATATAAAAGTGGCTTTATTCAGAGCTTTCCAAGGGATCTGAGTTTAATCAGGAATCTTACGAACAGTCTAATTCATAGACTGTTAGCATGAAAGAATATATACTAAAAATGGAATATGTGACAATTTTAACTTGCAGTTTTCTTACAAGGCTATTTCTTGTAAGTAGATGTCTTTATTTTGATTGTATGTGAAAGATTGTGCTTGAGAAGATGTTTCTATCTCAATTCTGTGGTGTGTGTGGTGTGTCCTTTATTTATTAGGAAAGATCATAGTTTTATTTTACTAATTTGGTCTTCTGATGCTAGTAGGTACTTCTATTAGTAAATTATTTTGTCTGTTAGTTTTTGTACTGTGTTTTAGTCTTTTGTTGCTATTGATTAAATAAAGTTGTCTATTAAGAATGCAAATAGAGGAAAATACATTTTTTTTAAATGCATTTTTTTGTGGATTGTGGAAGGGAAAGAATAAGTGTATGGCATCTTCAGTAACTGGAGATGTAAACAACTTAAAAGAAAAGTGGGAAAAAGAACCAGGTAAATATTTTTTTAATTTATTATTATTATTAGTCACTTTATCAGCCAAGTGCTTGTTACTTTCTGTATGTGTAGTTGGTAGATGACAAATAGTTTGGGGTATTTTTGTACTTGTCTGATTTTTACAAGTAAGAGACAGCTGTTACTCTTGAAAACTTGATCACCTTGGGATCAAATTGAATGAATGAATCAAGATGTCATGGAAAGTTCTTTTTTTTTTTTTTCTGCATAGAAAGCAAGGAAAAATGGCAGAAAACTTACCATGATTTAAGGAGATGAGCAGCTGAATTCATGAATGAACAGAGCCAGACAAAACTCCTGGGACATTGCTTTCCTACTGGAATTATATAGCCTTTTAAATAGAAAGTAAGGTTTATGCAGAAATTTCATTTCTATATACATGAGCCTCTGATCTTTACTCCAAAATGTAGAGGTGTTGAGGTCCGCTGTCGCTGGCCTGTCTTTTTGACCCTACATGCCTTTGCCAGTTGTGATTAGTGTGTGTTGTATTAACAGAGTGAGAACTCTTGCTCATGCTTCTGTAATTTCCTATTACAGCTGCCTGCCCTCCTCTTTCCTCTCTGTGTTCTTTCTGCTAGTCCATATTAAAAACATCTCTCAAAGAAACACAAGCAGAAGTAAGCAAGAACTTCAGTACATGCTATTTGGAAGTTCCTTGTAATAATCCTTTCTGCATCACTTTCCACTTGATGAAGTTCAGATTTCTTCCCACAAGTATCCGGTTGTTGAATCACTGTGTTCTGATAAGTCTATGCAATAAAATATAAAAAAAAACCAAACAAAAAACAAAAAAACAAACCAAAACAACAAACAAACTTTAATGTTTTTGTAAGCCAGAAGTGAAGTCATGAGAACAGACAGATGCAATCAAGATCCTCATCAAAACGCGAAGGATAGGAAAAGGAATTAAAGCAAGGAAATAATCATTTTCATTTTACTTTTCCCCCAAATTCTATCTTTCAGAAGGCAACTCTAGCCTAGAGCATGCACAGTGAAAAACCCCGGTGTATGTTCTTCCGGGCTCGTTTGACAGTTTCACAGATTTTTTTTTTTTTTTAAATGACTGCATTATTCTTTAGATGATCAGTTTATCATCTTTCTGCATGAGATGTTCATAAACCTCTTGCTTTCTGTAGTCCAGTTTGCTTCTTGAACACTCTTTTTTTAAATCTTTTTTAATTTATTCCTATTTTTTTTCCTATTCAGGGAGGTCTAAACCAGGCTAAGTCACACCTTAAAATTCTCCGAGACACTAACATCAGAATTGAATGCTAAATTTTTTCCGAGCGTGGTTACTGAGACATGGGCAGTCATATCTGAAATCTCCAATTGTATTGAAATCATCTATGCTCGCTGTTTTTAACTCATCTGCAGGAAATCCGTAGCTTTCTTATAAAAGCCAAACATAGTCCTGCATATTTCCTTTAAGAGTATTCTCTGAGCTGTGCTTGTTAAGCCTAGATAAGACCATTTGCTAATTGCTGTCACCTTTGCTTTTGGAATTTGACCTTTAAAGCATCGTCTTTAGAAACTCAGTGATATAATTCCGTGGTTTTATATTGACTTTAAACTTTTTTCCCCATCTATCTTTTACTTAATTTTTTTTTATGCCTTAAAGAAACTGAATGGCATATGCTGTTTAGCTGCAGGGCAGCTATATTTAACTTTACTAGGATGGAAACATGTGGAGAATATTTAATTTTTCGTTTAGTAATTCATTAGAGAAAACCAGGAGAGTTCCGTTTTCCCATAATGAAACTGCTCTGTCATTCTGTAAAAATGACGAAAAGACAAACTGGTTATACAACCTGCCTACCTTAAAGCTCTTTAAGACATTTAAATAGCACATTTAAGACCATGCAAATTTCGAGTTGCATTAAATGACTGAATTGCAGTTTTATCTGTACAGACACTGTGAAAACTCTTCAAAGTAGTTTTTTTGTGATTCCATTCGCAGAGACAGAGATGGAAATTTCACAGGTTACGGCATTTGAAAGAAATAATTCTTGCTGGGAGACAATCTGCTGCCTGGTATTCTCTGTTTACCTGATAAAACACTGGCTCGCAACACTGCCCGAATTTTTAATGCACGTATGCAAGCAGTTCCCTTTTTGCCCGGTTCCAACTATTTTGAGACTGATCTTTCACCTCAAATGGGATTATGTGGGTTTTTTAATGTCTCACGCTAGAAAGTCAGTGGTCTGAGGGACATCAGGACCGTCCTTTGAGACTCGGACAGGTGGAAGAAGCATAGTAGTCAATTATTGAAGATAAGACTACTTTATAAAGCTGTATGTCAGGCTGTACTCCTTTGAGGTCAAATTTGGGCAGGTAATAACAGCTTGTATACAATGGGAGATAACTGTAATAAGGTGACTTGATTATGTGGACTTCAGGATGCTTGAAACACTACAGCACTGGGCAGTGAATTAGTTTTAGTATTAACTGTCTGTGGTCCTACTACACTCTGCTACAATAGAAGTTAAAAATTATTGGTTTGGCATCACATCTTCTGCATCTTGACTTCCCTATAGCAAGGGGACAAACCCCACAACCATTAGAACTGCATTGTGGACTATTTTAAAATGGAGAAGAGCGAAAAGGATCCTGCTTTGAATACAGTTAATATGTGCTATATGAATTTAATTATACTGTTCAGCATAAAATCGGTTTGACCACATTTTCCATCAACATACATTCCTTGTTAGAAGTTAAGGCTCTAGACAGGAATGGGATTCCTTTTCCTTATTGACTTTTCTCAGAATTTACACTGCCTGCTGGACTGTTTCCTAGAAACGTACAACTCGTTTCAATAGCTAGTTTTGCAAAATCAATCTTTTTTTGGTAGTGGAAGCTTTTCATCACTCTTTTGGCTATTGGTGGACAGCAACCCAAGAAAACTTGAGAATGTGTATTTTGATGGAAGAAGATGGTATAATTAATTACTACAGAAAATAATGTCCAGTGAGTTGATTTTACAGACACTGGATTATTTTGAAACCTATACAAGTGAAAATTGTGCCTATTTCTTTGTTTAGTTTTAACATTGTTAGCAAATCTAGCAACTCTCCTGCATCCTTTTTAAATTCTACAGGGTTAATATTACTGAAGCTTTCAGGATGAGAAGTTATTATTATATGCAAAATGATTAGTGCCTTCAGTAGAATGAGACTGTTTTTAAAACTGTTGTTATACTGCGTGCTTGCATTGTAAGAACTGAAGCTGATTTTGCTGTGTACAATCAGCTACAGTGTTATAGATGGCAAATTAATAAAATGTTAAAAGAATACTTGTACATAAATACTGTGAAAGTACATTGATGTACTTTAAGTACATTGAATGGAAATCTGTAATGGAAAATCTTCCCATTTCAGACATTTTGTGAATGGTGTGTCATCACTGCTTATGCTTAGATTTGAGTTTAAGAAATAATAATTCAGAATGTTTAAATAAAGTACCTAGTTATAATTATGATAATTTCAGAATGCATTTTAAATCAAGGAGCTCTGCTTTCATGTGCACATACTTACATGTATTGTGTATTTGTTTTTAAATGAAAAGAAACCTGGTCTCCATCTTCCTGTTGACATCAAACAATCCTCTGATATGCAAATCCAGCTATGGGGAGAACAGATACACAGGGTTTGTTTGGATTCAGGCCAAGACTGAGAGAAAATTATATTTAAAGAAGTAATTTATATGCTTTGCCTCATTTAAATGAAAATGCATTTTGAAATAATCCCTGTAACTAAAAACGTTTTGGTGAAATGTTATGATCCCTTTGTATGACTGATGCATTTTGCTATAGCTAGTTTAAAAACGCCTCTCTCATACTCCTGCATGTCTCTGTAATGTGTAGATGCAGCTGTCAGCTTCTCAGTGGCACATTTTAGCATAGTATATGAAAATATTTTTATTTTTCCAGACTAATAAATGTTTGTTATATGAACTTTCTTAATGTGTGCCTGAGTGTGAAGTGTCTGTGTGTACACATGCTATTAAAATACATCTAAGTACTTTCCTTACCATCTAAAATTTTGCTAGTATTAATGTTGTTCGTATATTTTCTTTGTGTGTTTAAAATCTGACAAAATACGAATTCTTTAAAAAAAGAGACTAAACGAGCAACAATTTTTCAGTCGTCTTACCTTTAGCCGCAAGATTTGTAATGATCAAACTTGCACGTTTTAGCATTGGCTGAATTCCACGCGTTCAGTATGTATTTTTTTAGGACTGTTATTCCAGTCCCTGGATATAATATTTGAGGGAGATATGTGTAGCAGAGCATAATTATGTTTCACATAAGCTTTAACAGGCCGTTGAACTGTTACCAGTGATTGGTAATGGTTGTTTATACAGGGTGGAAAATATTTGAACAGGAGTTAGATCACTATGAAATTTTCAGAAATCACAGTTCCTTTAGTCCCCTTTTCAGAAATCACGGTTCCTTTAGTCCCCTTTTATGTATTGCAGAAGTTTCTAAATCTAATCCAATCAACATTTCTTACATGGTCTTTCTGATTGTTCGTCGCTACAGGTTTTTTTTTTTCCCTCTATTTAGAAAATGAGGATATGGAAATCAATTTTGATGTAAGGAAGTATTTCCATTGGGAAGTTCTGTGGCACATACCTTTATATCTGACCTTTTACTTGTTCTGTGGCCACTCACTCTTCCCACACTGAGGATTGCTCAATTTCATGTAAATCGTTTTTGTGGAGTAGCAGTTTTATTTCACTAATGTAATTTGTGACTCTATGTGTTCACTGACTTAAACACCATACGTTGATGATACATGTATTAATATTTAAGGAAAAAGCTTTCTGTGTCAAGAAATGTTGTTACACCTTTCTTATTAGATTTTGAGCCTCTTCTATTTGGTTTTTAAATAAAGGATTTTCTAACTTTTCTTTTTTTCGGTCATTTTATGCAAGTTTTAGACTTCAATATTGAATATCCATCCTTTTTTCTTTAAGCATTTTAAGAAACAGAAGCGGTTGATTCCTGAAAGAACAGTTTGGAAGTACTTCGTTCAGCTTTGCAGTGCCTTGGAACATATGCATTCTCGTCGTGTTATGCATAGAGGTAATATAGGATCAAAGATGATTTGTCTTTACTGAACCTTTTACTATGTGAGAATTAAGCTGGTTCAATGCAAATGGCACCAAATAATGTCATAATAGAATCAATTTTGACAGCTGACACAATGTATGTTTCTGTGATGTTTTGTAATGGAAAAGTGTGACAGAAGTGCGGGGTTGTACATTTGTTGTGGAAGGAATTCGTTTGCAGCAATGGCTTGTGATACCAAGTTTTCAAAATAATTGATAGTTCTGTAAATGATGGAGACCATGCCACCACTACCTCTTTTCTTGCTCAGTTCATTTTTCTGGCTCTTATTTTCTGTCTTGTTCTTATTCTTCTATATTTGCCCATTGTCTTTCCAAAGTATTGTTACCTGCATTCTTGCACAGCTATCCATCCATTCTTTTCACCTCTTGCACCTTTTTTTATTACAAAAGTATTTGCTTCCTTCCATGCCTTCTGGTGATGTGTAGGCCCTTCTCCCAGTCCCTTATCTGCTGGATTATGTGCAGCTGTGAGCATTTTCTCCCCTTCTCTGCTCCTCTCTGCTATTTCCAAACTCTGTGTCAGGTACCATGTCCCAACAGCCCTTGTAGTTGCCAGCTACCCCTGTCAGGTGCTAAATCTCTTTTACCCATTTTAGACCTCTGTACTGCATATGTTGTCTTCATTTTACCTTGTAACTCTGAGTCAAAGAAAACAGATTGTAGTATAGCTCCTTCTCAGATGTACAATTTTTTTTCCCTTAGAAATCCCTCTGGCTATGAGTTGCAAGTTGTATATGGGCTGTCTCTCTGAGTTCAGGTGAAATTACATGTCTTGGGTTGGCGACTTCCTTCTGCTGGGATGCAAATAGCTGCCTGAAAGCAGAAGTCCCTCAATCTCTGAGCTTTGTCATTTGCAGCTAGAGATGTTGCACCCTTCAGCAGATAAACTTAGGTACCCGTGCCCCTGCCCCTGCAAATATCTTTCCCTTGTGATTCTCCTTTTTATTTTTTTCCCTTCACACATTTGTTCAGATATCTGCAAGTGCAAATTCTACAAAGAGAAGGACATCAAATTACAGATTCTTTCCATAGGGTATAGGTGTCTTCTTTTAATGCTTTTATGACTATCCTAGTTTATTTCAGTATATTTTAGCTCAAAACCAAAAAGAGTTTAAATTCCTTAAACTGAAATACTACCTTTGAAGCTTCTGGCAAACCTACGTCAAATCTATCAATTCCATGGTTCCAAACCAAAACCAATGACAATTAAAGCTATTTTTAAGTTGAGCTGATATCCATGTTGGATTGTTACACAAAGGGTGATCCAAACTCCTGAAAACTAGGTCAGATAGCAGCATAACATAATTGCTTATGTCTTTCTCTCTAAAGCTTATAAGGTTTTGTAACTTTTTACTGGAAAACTGAAAATGCTGGTGTTTGAAGGGTTATTAACCATTCCTTTTACTGCGCCAATATCTATGCAGACTATATTTCCCTCTTACTAAAGTTAAGTGATTTTCTTTAAGTTTAGAGCCACAGCGTGTTGCTCTTGAGCTGAGTAAGAGCGAAGCACACTTGCCAAACAAGTATCAGGTCAGTTTATTTAGAAGACTAACAGGATAGGTACCTTGTTAAAAGTCAGGAAAGAAAAATCTTTGCTGTTGTCTCTAAAGGATTGGATTAAAACTTAAACTGAATATTACTTGTGAAAAATAACTGTCTGGGGTATACATCGTTATTTTTCTTTGTTTCTACTTGATTAGCCCAATTCCATTGATGAGTTCAAATAGCCATTCTCCTGAGTAAAACTTGCTTCTTTTTTTTAATGCCTGCTATTGAAGAGAATCAGTTACCTATTACAAATAAATAACATCATGCTACTGTAGGTAATCTGATCACCAAAAGAGATGAAGAATATGTTTTGCAGTTCTTGAAACATTTTTGCTCTGTTACTTAAAGACATAATCAGAGGTTTTCCGGTTCTAATGGACGTTCTTGTCTATAGTTTATATCAAGTAGTAATGAACTCCCTGTATATGCTTATTTCGACATGGGGTGTTTTTGTTTGGTGGTTGTTGGTTTTAGTTGTTTGCTTGTTTTTTTAAAAATAATTTCCATGGCTCTTAATTTTTTGCCTGAGCGCTGTTTGTGCTATGGAACAAGTTAATTTGAAATTCTGAATCGCAGACTGCTTTCTGAACAGCACAGTCAAATTTTATTAATATTAGCTGCAAATAAAAGCCTCTTTCAGTCTGTTATTATTAGAACAGTAACTTTTCTTGCAACCTCATTGTGACTTTTAAATTTCCTAATTTTTTTTTAATTTTTTTTATTTTTTTTTTTCAGATATAAAGCCAGCTAATGTGTTCATTACAGCTACAGGGGTAGTAAAGCTTGGAGACCTTGGACTTGGTCGATTTTTCAGCTCCAAAACCACAGCTGCACATTCTTTAGGTAAGCTTTCACTGAGGTATAGGTATTGGGGAGGTGGATTTTTTTACATGGTGGAGATACTGTGCCCACTCAGGAGGAGGGAGGAAAGGGTTAGGTCCAGCTAAAGCTTTTCTTAAATAACAATAATAAAAAAATGGTCAGCACCCTGGACAAATACAGAAAAGCCATGACACTGAGATGTCACTTTCAGCAGTACCAGTACAGCTTCGTTTTGGGGGTTTTCCCCTTCCCCCCCCCCCTTTGTTTGACTCATTTAATGTACATTCCTGGCTCAAAACAAGTCTTCATGACAGTAGTGTTCTCTAGAAATGCTAGGAAAAATAAGATCAATAATATGGATGCATTTTTTAAAATTCATTTGAACTTTAATCACTGTTGGAAAGAATCTAGTAGTTCTGTGTGCCTGTATGGGTAACATTGATGACATGTTGGTTATATGCTTTGAAAGGGCTAAAAAGGACCTTCCCTGTTTTAAGGTGGAGCTTCTCAATATAAGCTAAACAAGTCAAGGAGATCAGAATTAGACTTCATGGACCATGAAGACTTTAAAAACAAAACAAAAGCAGCAAAACAAGCAACAAAACACATCCCAGAAAATGCTGTTCTTATTTTTATAAGAATAGCAAAGAACTTTCTGAAACACCTAATGTAGTCTTTGCTATTGCATTAAAAAATAACATTGTATTGTCTTTTTCCAAATAAAATTTTCATGTAATTTGCATCTATTTAGTAGCATGTAGAGACTAGAATGATTGAGAAGCCTTTAAAGAAGAAAAAGTTATAATTTTGCAGATATTTTAGGTTTAAGTATAGGGAATGGACAAATGACAAAATCTAAGAGGATCTCTTTTAGAGAAAAGCCTTGTAAATAGAGTATCATCTGCTTTAAAGAGGAATAAAAGAATTAGTGTCTATCATGTGGTTATGTATTTTTTATTTCAGTTAAGAGAAAAAATTCTTCTCCCCTGCTGAAGCGACTATGTTTAGTAGCTGCTGAATTCAAGCCTTTTTACTGACTGCAAAGGGAGTGAAATAAAGTTTTAGACCCCTCAAGGGCAAGGCCACTGGTGGCAGCAGCCAGAATTGTCTCCTGTTCTTTGTAAAGGCCAGCAGAGCACCTTACTGATACTTGAATACAGATAGGTAAAATCAATTCAAATGCTTCTCAGTGAGAACTTTTAACAAATGACAGTAACAATTCTGTAATTATGCATTTGGATATTTTAATATGTTTGACGAGATAAGGAAGACAGTATCTAAGAAAGCCAAAAATTGTTAAGTAGTACTTATAATCCTGTAGGGCCATGGGAGGACACACAAAGAATAGTGTTTGCTCAGATGCTGATGTTTCTAATTAGACTATGAAATATCAGACTTCTTGGATTAAAATATGCCATATTTATCATCACCTCTTAATTTAACTTTATTCAGTACAGTTGGAAAAAGAGAGAAGATTGATGTTCACCATGTTTGTACTACATCTGAGGTGTGGGCAATACTTGTCTTAACAGCCAAAAAACCCTATTTTAGAAAGGAAATTTTTGATACGATCCTTACTTCCTTGTCTTACAGAAAGCCTTTGGTCACTCTCTTGTGCCTTCCCTTTTTTATCCTGTCTGGTGTGTACTAGTACTAGTATGGTCAAATCCATGAGTAACCACTGAGGTGCTAATAGGACTGAGGTGAAACTCAGACATAGATGTGCAATCTTACATTAATAAAAAAGAGAGAGAGAGAGCCAGAGGAGAAGCAGTGAGACCAGACTGGAAATGTGCTTGGGTTCTGCATCGAAGTTCAGGTATAACTGTAGATCTGATACTAGTTTGTGGCAGAGTGCTGCTGTTCATGCTGTTGTCAGAGCCCAGGAGCCATCTCTGGCAGCACTGTGAGCATCTTATATGTCATAGTTGGGTCCTGCTACTGCCTGCAAATGGAAAAATGATGTAAAAGAGCAGTGTGAAGAGGGAGCTGCTCCTGGACTGTATTTGCAGGAAGCTGTAAATCCTAATCCGTGGGTAGGAGCACATGAAGAAGGCAAAAGTCAGTTGTGAGGGCGGCAGAGCTACACTTGTGTTCTGAGGCAGAAGTCAGGAAGTTAAAGAGGAACAAACTGCTTCAGCCCTGGGTTATTTTGGTTCATTGCGGGGGAATTGTTGCAAAGGGACTGAAGGCTGAGCTAGAGTTAAAAACAGCGTAAAACCCCCGAGCCCTTTAAAGCTCATTTCTTACAAATACAAGAGTTACCCAGAGAGCGAGGGAGGAGGGGGATGGAAGCTTTGTTCCTAATGTTGGGTGCTGTGTCGTGGTGAAGGAGCTGTTATTTTTTATTTTCTTTCCCCCCATCTCTTCTTTTTCCATTTCCCTGTTAATTATGACTTAATGTCAGAATTCAGCCTAGGAAAAAGGTTTTGTTCAGCTGTTAACTTAGGCTATAGTGGAGACAGTGACACTCTGATTTATGGTGTCATTAGCACAGACCACTTTTTAAATCAATTTGTCATGCAGTTTCTGATGCTGGTTTTCCTGAAATTTCTTTCAAAGTTGTATCTTTTTATGATTCCATAAAACTTTGGTGCACAAAACCCAGTGAATTACAAATGTATTATGTGTAGCAATTTATACTTGTTTACAGGCTTTATAAAATTTTCAGTAGCAAACTAGATTCAGGCTTTCAGAGATAAAGAAATGTACTAAAATTTTCATTAGCTATAGGTTCTAAGTGCTAATTATGAATAATACTGATTTAATTAGAATACTTGCTGATGGTCCATTTGAAACAAATGAAAGTACTGCACTGGACAGGGTTTGTTAATGTTCTTAACTCTATCCAGCCTTATGAAAACAGTAGAATTTTTTATAGTGGTGTGTATATCCTTTTGAAAATAGAAAATCCTTCTTCCAGAAATGCAAAGGAAAGGGAGGCATTTGATATTGTTGATTTGATAGAAACTTGACAAAATTTCTTGATTTCAGAAGACTTTATATTAGAAAGGGGAAGAAGATGATCCAAGAAAGGCTTCTTATTAGTTTCCCTATTACTGTGTATGTTAGGGTTTTTATTTTTGTTGTTGTTTTTTAATAGCTGAATGCCAGGCCTTGTGCTCTTTGATGTAGTGGCAATTCTGAGGCCAGCTCATGGAAATGTGCATTTTTAAGTCATTTAGTGGACTTAAGGTTAGTCCATATTTTAGTATTGCAATTACCAAAATAAATAAATACATAACTTTTAGTTCTGCAGTGTGGTTGTGCTGGAGGGCTACACAGTGTGCTGCCCAAGGTAAATACATTCTTGCAAGGCAAAGGAGTAGATCTGCAATAGACTTAAAATGCTTGAAAGTGAATGATCATCTGTACTGAATTCTGGTATGTATTCTGTGGTTTGACAACTTCTGTCACTTCCGTGGTACTCCTGTCCCTGGCACAGAGATGAGGGATTTGACTGTAAACTCATGCAGGTTGTGGGCAATGAAATATCTTGTAAAAATGTGTGGAAATACTCTCCTTTCCTCTTACATATGGATCTTTAACCGAGCAGAGGGTGCTGGGGTGGTGGTATGCAGCACCATTTTGCTTTGAAAAGAGTATGCTCCACTTTCATAGTCTCAACCAAATCATTCCAAGAACCTGCACCCTCAGTGCAGGGAAATCTGCAGCTGATTCATTGCAGTCATCAAAGAAGCTGTATTAAAACAGCTGTTATTTTATGTACAAAAACCTGAGGTCTCACAGTAGTTTGAAAACTAAAGGTAAATCATTGTGCTGTTACAATTCTGCATTATGAAATAAGCCAAGATATTTATACATTGATTTCTGCAGTTAGACTATTTACATAGTGTAGACTAGGTTGCAGAATTACTTTGGGTAAGTGCAGTATTTTAGGTCCCATGTCTGTGGTTGAAGATGAACCTATGGCAGAAATTTCCTATGCTTGTAATAAAATGAATAGGTAAAAAAAATAAATTATACTTATGGAGAATTTGTCATGTCAGTGGCTGGTTACCCTCACTTTTCCATAACTGCATCTTACTTGTAACTTGGTTTATTAGAAGTTTGTTAACTTCAGCATCAAGCATTCATCTTGTTAAGCACTTACATGCCGTGTTGAACTCTGTATTATAAGATTTCTGTGATCCCATGGACATTAAGTCATTCATAAACCCTATAATTTGATTACTTAGATAAATTGTGCATTTTTTCTTTTTAACTGAAGCCTTGTTTTGGAATTCTTTGAAAATTGGAAGAGTTACTAAAATTATTTTAGCCCCCATCCTGAACTTGGGTAGTTATGTATTCCAATGCATGGAATGTCAGTAATGATTATAGGGTCTTTTTTAAACTAGCCTATGAAACACCTTCTGAATCAGCCATTACATTGTTTTGTTTAGGTAGTACTAACATTTACCAGGTAGATTTTTCTCCCAGTTTAAAAATGCTTGATAGTACTTAGAGCTAGTTACTGTATTTCATTCAGCTCCTCGATGCATTGTCGGTTTTCAGGTGAACATTCTCTCCTCTTTCACTCACCTGCAGTATGTGCTTATGCAAGTAATAAGATGGACTGTTTATATCATAACTCCCCTCTTCATAATAGTTTCTTTGCCTCTGATCCTTCAAATCCATCTTCCTGCCCCCTAATGGCCACGTTTCCATTGTGTCCATTGCCTCTCCCACTAGCAGAGACCTTGCATGAAGAAACAAGGCTTTCTGGATCTGCAGCATCTTTAAAGGGAGGGAGCTCCAGAGCAGCAGCAGATTCTGAGGAGGCAGTTTATTTGACCCAGGCCATTTTCAAGGACATTACTGTTCACACTTGCAGATTATCAGAGATGTGCAAATGCAGTGAACAGAATGCTACAGATACAGATTTTGTTCTTAAAAATGTAGGCACCTTAATGTGTTACGTCTTTGTCTTGTATTATCCCACTTCTGTGTCTTGAGATGAGCAAAGAAAGTTGCATGTCTTTATAGTGCTGCATTGTTGTATTTCACTTTGCAGGGAAAAAAAAAATGGTCCAGGAAGGAAATATAACATATAATCACATCTGGTAGTAACTCGCAGCAGTACAGTTCTGCGTACTGAGATTGCTCACCGTTTTAAAGAACCATTGCAATGCGTTCAGTAGTTCCTGAATGTCAGAATAATGAATGTTTTGTGTCATGTTCTGTTAAAAACAGTTTACAAGTAGTAATGATGTCTAGATCTTCAGGTTGTTTTTGTGATTCAATGACTAACATAACTGTAATTTCAATTCCTTTTACTTGTTGGTCATTGGGGGCTTGAGGTTGTATTGCAGTTAAGGTGTTACACTAGGCTAAATGCTGTAAAATGATAGCATTTGTTCTTCCTTTTCACTATCATCAATCTTTCACAGTCATATCAGACCCCTAATGTATCAGCAGGGTTCCCAGAGCTACTGGTTAAAATTACCTCTGCTTTTGGTAAACTATGAACCTTCAAACCTCTGTGTTTTCAGCTGCCCCCTGTGGATTCTGTGAAGCCTCTTTCTGGCACATTACTCACTGCCAGCTACTCGCGTGATGTCTCAGAGCAGCAAAGGCAGCGCTGCTGGAACCAGCTACGAACCAGATTACTATTAAACTTCTTTCTGTTGTTAGATGAATTCTGCCAACAAAGCGTCAGAATATACTAAACCAGTGCATTAATTAATGGATGCAAAATACAGCTATACAGCTGGAAGTTTTCAGAGGTGTCCAAGCTCACAGGTTCTTGAGGTAAAAAAACAAACAAACAAACCAAACAAACACTAAAAAATCCCCAAACAAAAAAAAAAATTGAGAGGGAAGTAAATATGAAAGCTCTGTCATGCCAAATGTTTAATTGTACCCATTAAAGTACTGCTGTTGATACATTAGAATAACAGAGTTGCTTCTGGATATTCTGGTAGCTGTTTTGGTGTTGCAGGCCACCCATCTCTGTGCCTGTTCTCTCACAGGGAGAAGGCCATCCTTGTTGACCATTCCTTTGTTGTGTGTGAATAAGAATATCCTATGAGAATAAATGTTTTTCGCAGTACTCTGTCATTTTGAGTTGCCTTTCCCCAGCCTTTCTCCCTAGTAAGCTCTTGATCTTCCACAATCTCAGTTGGGAGCTGCAGTGATTCCTCAGGCTGGCACTGAGGGAGCCTCTGGGGAGAGGGGCTGCAGCACCCTCGGCTTTCCCGGAGCTGGAAGTCTCCCCTGAAATATTTAGGGGGCCGAATCCATTGTAGAGTGCAATATACTACCTCTGTCCTTGCATACTGTTAGAGAAGCACGTTCTCAGTTTGTGTTGGTTTGGAGTATTGTTTTCAATATTGTTTAAGGATATCACTTGAAATGGTGAGTTACCAGTGAGTTACCAGCAACAGTGGCCTGACTTCCCTTCCCCCTGAAGAAAGTGTGGCGTGCTTTGAGATGTCAGCTGTTCTAAAGATAGGGCACATTGTCAAAGCAAACCCCTTAACTTTTGGAAATGATTAGAGTAAAATTATTAATCTGGTTAATTAAAACACATTTGGATGCACCACGTATTCACTGTATCTCTGTTTCAAGTGTTCATACAGAGATGAATTCTGAATAGATAAGGCTAATTCAGAGATGCACAAGTGACATGAGATCTTTGTGTTAAATAGTGTGAGATTCATACTCTAATTTTCATAGTTTGTAGTGAGAGTGCTGATTTTAATCTCTGGCTGTGTTGCAAGATGTTTAGTTTTGAAACAAGGTCAACTTGAATTGACAGAATTTGGTTGGTTTTCATTGTCAGGATTCAGTGCGTAGGAGAATATTCCACACAAAATTGAAGTAAAAAATCTATTTGGATTTGTGACTCTTTTGCTGTTAGGCAGTCATTTTGTGGGAATATAGGGAGAAAGTTCAGAGACAATGCACCAAGGTTGCCATTATTTTTTGTAACTTCTTTTTTTATTAATCTGTCATATATGAACCCATCACTCAGATACTTTTCTTTTTTTTAATTTTTTTTTTTTTTTAAAGAGCTGAAATGTTTCTCAGAATTTCTCTCGTCCAAGTAGCTTGTGACAGAGAGGGGTAGGGTCTGATTAAAATAAAGGGGAGAGATGTCCTGGAGTATCCGATGTAAATTTGCTCTGAGACAGTCCTAGTAAGTGCTGCTTTTCAAGAGCAGACGTCTCCAGAGCGCTCAGCTCTGAGGCAGGAGTAAGCTAGGACAGCCACAGATTTGGGAGCTGAAAAGCCCTCCCTGAGTCAAGCCCTGCAGCAGATGACTGAGTCACTTGTAGGAACCTCAACTTCTGCTGGGCTTGCAGGTTTTCCTACCTTCCTCTCTGGGAAGCTGAAGATCT
>VXAK01020137.1:0-87700 GCA_013399435.1 Arenaria interpres | reverse complement strand
TCGGGCTCGCCTCAGGCCTGGCGCCGCCCCACCCTCTGTTCCAGTTATCATTGTTCACCAACAGCAGAGATTAATGTATTCCTATCTGATAAATCTGACATTTCATTAGAAGAGACTGGTAGATTGATCCACTTTTAAAAGCACGCAGACATTTCACTGTATCTTTATGTAAGGAAGAGAAATAGCTGAATTTTAAAAAGTTGCAAAGTGTTGACATTTCTAAATTATAATAGTGATTTGGGTTTAAATTAAGACATAGGGTTCCAACTGTCAGCTTTCATTTAAGATCGTTTCAGAGATATTAAGGCATTTTAAAATTGTAATACTACAAATTAGGATCATCGAAGCTGTACAGACTTACCCAATGTTGACCAAAAGTAGACCATCCAAACAGCCACAGCCCGGGATCCATCGTTGTAGCAAACCAAAGGTGGTGATTCGATCACTATTTCTCTCTTCCCTAGATTGGAGTGTTCACCCTCATTAGAATATGACTTTCATAGTAGCAGTAAAAGAAACCAGAAACTATTTTCACCGAGTTGGTGACTATTATCCTTTCCAAACTTGCTGAAATTTTCCTTTAATATTTTTTCCTTAAATTTCTCTTTCCTTTATTTTATCCTTCCTTAGGCTCCAACCCTCTGACTATACATAAAGTTCTATAAAAAACTTGTTTTAGACTCCCCTTGCCATTGCACAGTTTTCCTGCTCTCTCACATCTAAGGTACCTGAACAATTTGTCTGTTCCAACTGCCTGAAGACATTCTTCCTTGAAAATGAGATTCCATTATTAGGTCTAACGAGCAAGAACAAAGGAAAACCTTTCTTACATTTTACTTGTTCTGTCTGCTTTATTCTCTTCAACTGTCTTTGCTTCACAATTCTGCATTGACTGGTATTTCTATATTTTTACTGACAACTTTATTTGCCCCAGTCCCAGACTTATTCAGTGGCTTGTCCTGTTGCGTGTTAGGAACAGTGCAGGCCAAGTTGCTCTTAAAACTTTTGACCAAAACCTCCCAAATCTTCCTGTCTACCAACTTAGTCTTTCTTCCTGTCAGCTTCACATCTGTTCCTCACATCTAGCCGTGAGCCCAGCATGAAAGAACACCAGTTGTTATCCTTAAACCCTGACATCTGTCTCTGTTTCTCCATCGCGTTCATTTTTCTTTCCCAAGCATGAAAATCTTGTAATATGCCAGATTGTTCTTTTTTCCTTTTTTTCAGCCACAGTCTTCATATCCATTATATGAAGATATTTGCCATATATATCTCTAACATTGCCTGTTTAGATTCTGAACAAGTAAAAATATTACAAAGATATTAGGAGTTGTATTTATTGGCTCATAAAAATAGACATGGCTGGATGAATACCAGGCAAATAAGCAGGAGCAATTTGGGGGAAACAACCTAGCAAAAGGTTAAAAAGAAATAAGAATGCAGAGAAAAACAAAATGGATAGATCTGTTTTGTATTGTATTCAGTTCATCCTCTCCTTGATTGAATTTGAAATACGTCTATAAAAATCTAGAAGCAGGATTTTTTCTTACATATTTAATGGCTTGCATGATGCACCCAAACTCTACTATCAAAATAAATTCTGAATAATTTTGAAATTTTTGCAATACTTAAGAGACTCCTCCTTCCCCCCCCCCCATGACATCACCATCAGCACAAGCTTTTCAAAGCAAAGATTCCTGTGTTTTATCATAGTGGGCTTCTTCAGGCATTTGAGGGTCTCACTGTTGAGAGAAAAGCAAGATCACCAGCAGTAGCCAGCGACAGTCTGCCACTTTCTCAGATGATTTATTTAACTTAAACTTGAAAAGTACTACTTACAAAATATCCAAGTTCCCCAAGCAAACTGTTATTCCACCTCTTCCCTGTTCATGACATTTGTTCCTTCTCTTATTATCACCAAATTATCATTAGTGGGATGTGGACAATGTTCATCCAAGATAAGAACTGACTAACCCCAACTTCCAGCAGGAGTCCCACCTCCAAAGGCCATCACGTGCACTCTCTCTCTCTTTTTCTAGAGGAGTATAAAAATATGGATAAATATTTTCTTTTTACTTTATCTAGAAAGATATATTTATGTATATATATGTGCACATAGCTATATGTGTACATATATAAGTACATATTAGAATAATATAAATACATATATATAAAGTGTAGATATACAATATATAAAACTTCCTTTAATAAGAATGAAATAAATTAATAATTAAAGTTTAAATGTGAATAGAGAGAAATTAAACAAAAGTAAAAGTCAGGGTCATGGTCCCCCACTTCACAAGGCTGCTGAACAAGCCCTAACACTTTGGGGTGAGGTTCATGAGGGTGAAGAGTTGCAAAAAAGGGGGTGGGAGAGCAAAACCACATTGGAAAATGTCTGAGGGTATGGACCTGCCCGAGGAGGCCACCAAGCGGCTCTGTGCAAGATCCACACTGTGCAACACAGAGGCCATCTCACAGCTACCTCTAAGACTGTCACGGGGTGCAGGCTGATGCTCTATATGTCTCCATATCATTAGCTCAGTCACCTTATATGAAAGTTTCAAGAAGCTCTGGATTACTGAGTGAGGAGAGAGAAGGCAGAAGGGTGCTTTGATCCGTTCATGTCCCCGTCCAGGCCTGGTGCAGTCAAGAAAAGAACAGGCATAGGAGTGACAGCAACATTTAAGAGGAAAAGGAAACATTCTGGAGAAGCTTGATCAGTGACAAACACACCTCCAACCCATGTAGACAAATTTACTGTGTGCATGAGGAGAAAGGCAAGCGCAAGTAGGATGGGACCATGGTCAGTGGCAAGGAGCCAAAGGCAGGTGGGACAGGACCATGGTTGGTGGCAAGGAGCCAGGACGTGACACAGCCCCAGGCATGGGGGTGTCCCCTCACAGACAAGAACAATTGTGGGCATGTGTTGGGCCAGAACAGCGGGTTTGTTCCTCCCTCCGAACTTTAGCAAATCTCCAGGAGCCACAGCCCAGTTTCCCCAGGATAGCTGGACCTGGTTAGGCCACCACCTCAGTTCAACCCTGCTGAGCTGATGGGTTGCCACCCCCTACTGCCCCCCAACATGGGGACTCCATGTGCCTACCTCAGAAGGGAGGAAGGGGCCTTTGCAGGGCTGCCGAAGGAGGGGAGGCCTCCAGGAGCAGTGCTGGATTTGAGTAGCCCCTGTAGTAGAACATGGAGGCAAGCATGTGACCAAGCAGGGTCTTGAGTTGAGTAGAACCTGGAGAAAGGGCTAGAGGTTAGTTGGAGAAAGAGTCAGGGTGAGGGTCAAGTTGGAACCCAGAAGGAGGCGGAGCCAAGGTAGCATTCTGAGTGAGGGTGGTAAGGGCAGTGACAACCAAAAAGGGGCCTGAGCAAAGCTGGAACTTAAGAAGAGGCTGGGCCTCAGTAAGAGTGTGAGCAGGGCACAGAATGGTGAGGGTTCCCAATCAGTAGATGAAACAAAGGTGACATTCTGAGCAGGGGTTGTGCTGCTGTGGCAGCATGACCAAGGGCAAGACCCAAATTGGAGCTGAAGAAAGGGAAGCAACTGATTACGAGCTTAAGCAGAGGCTAGAGTTGAGTTGGAGCCTGAGCAGGCGCCAGATCTGAGCAGGAGCCAGAGCTGCAAAAGATAGCTTGACCAGGACCTGGGGATGAGAAAGAGCCCAAGGAGGAGACAGAGAATGCTGGAGGTAGCATTTTTAGCTGGGGCGGTAGTACCGTGGCAGCCCCAGAAGGGGATGGAGTTGACGAGCATTTTGAGCAGGGACAGTAGAGCTGTGGCAGCCCAAGCCAGGTCCCAGTGTCAAGTTGGGGCTGGGGCTTGTAGCAGCCAGTGACTGGATGAGAGCTGAGTAAGAGATTAAGCAGGGGCTGGGTCTGAACTGGAGCTTGTATATTTCTCTGAACTGGAGCTTGAATAAGCTCCAGATCAGAGAACTATACAGGGTGTTACCATGTTCCTGGTAGGAAGGGTATAATTTGTCACACATAGGTACCTGGATGCAGCCCTGATACAACCATACCTGTCAAACACGGGTCATACTGTAGTCTGGTAGGACAGATGTCATTCACTGGCTCCAGGTAAATATCCCCATCTTGGTGTGTGAAGACAAAGTTTTGGCTGTGGTCCTGGGTAAATAAAAAAAAAAAAAAAAAAAAAAAAAAAAAAAAAAAAAAAAAAAAAAAAAAAAAAAAAAAATTAATTATTTGTTATATTTAGATTTAGTATATAAGTAGCTTTGTAATGAGTTAAGACACTCAATATTTTTGTGTACATCTATTTTACTCAAAGCTTCTCGGTTGAGATTTTCCTCTTTTTAGGCTGTCTGAAGTTATACTCATTCCTCTAAAGCACTAAGAGGTATAGGTAGGGTGTACCTGTAAGCCTTCAAAGTATGTATATCTAGCATATATGTATACTTTTTGTCTATAATCCACCATTAGGTCATCTTGCACTTCTTTATAGTAGATTTCTGTAGTTTAACTGAATTTATTTTGATACATTGCATGACTCTCCAGATGTATTTTCATATGAATGTTATTATTTACTCCCTGCATATTCTTTTCAGCTTCCCGAAATTTGAAATCCTAAGCCAGCAGCAGTGTACTAACCTATGATCATTTTCATGTAGTTGACTTTTTTCTAATTATTTTTAGAGTTTTCTTGGATTTAATTTTATGCATCCGAGTTCAGTCCAAAAAATTAAAACACTAATAACCATCTCTGAGTGTTTAACCACATGAACTCTTTCTTAAATGATGTTGTTCATTAAGGCAAGTTATTTGCATATTGCATGGCATGTTACTATAAAAGAAAGGCTCCATTCAGATATGATAGTGCTCATCCTGTTATTCCTGAGACTTGTGTCAGCACTTCATTTGCAAATTCTATTTTTACTAGTTTATAGCTCAGCTGTATAATCTTTCTGTGGGTTGAAACTTAACAAAGAATATCTCTACTCCAGAGCCCATTTGAGTACCAAATTTCAAATTAAATTAGGTTTACCGTTTCCATAAACGTTTTGCACATGCATGACACATCAGGCTGTGTTCTTGTCAGCTCTCATAAGCTAAGCAGGGTTGGGTCTTCGAATAAAAGACCTCCTGGGAAAATCCAGACACCGGGAGAATAACGGTGGTAGTTCAAGAAGCAGAGAACCTTTCAAGTTGGTAATGGGTCTACACTGTCTTGATATCAACAGGCTAACTACTGCTATACCTCACACTTCTGGATTTTGAAATATCTATATATTACCTAGCATTGATTATAACTCGAGATGCTTGTTGCTTCTAAGCACTGTGGAAAAATACTAAAACACACTGTTAAATAATTTGCATACAAGTAAAATATATATAAAGCATACTTACATGTCAAATGTGTCATTAAAGATTGTTAAATTCAGATCATTATAGATTCAAGTTCTACTTTCACATAAAAACTTCATTATGACGTTAAAAATCATACAATCTCAAACTAAACCTCAAAAATCTTTGCCTTTTCATCAGTCATCCACTTTCAATCAAGTTTATTGATCAACAGGGTCACAAATGTAGCACTCTAAAAAGTGTATAACTTTATTTATTTATTCTTTGTATCTATAATGCACAAGCTGCACTGCAAACTTGGAAAGACAGAAATCCTACTTTCAGGAGAACAAAATCTCCGGCCAAGTTTGCAGTTTTTGTAGGAAAATTATTTAACCGTAAAACTATATTTGAGCATGGTATTATGATAAGAGTTTAAAGCAGTAATGGACAACTAATACAAAAGTTTAAAGCTTGTGCACAAATATATTACAGAGTATATCTCATGCTCTTAGATTTTACAGGTCTAACATACAGTTGAAACTGCTTGAAACAGGACGATACAATACCATCTTTAGGATTAAATCTGACAATCCCAGTCGTAATTTAAACAGTAATATCTATCCTTAGCCTTAAAGCATGACAGTTTTTAAGGAAGTGACTCTGAGGTGACTCTCATACATGTTTCACCTAAGTCTCTGAAGAACTGTAATAGTTACAAGTAAAATATATATAACATATAATATTTTCAATATACCATCTCCATACAATTTATTTCACACCCATTTACTATACTGTCCCCACATACACCCTTCTCTCACCCCTTGTTCTGAACCATACTTGGTTGAATCTCACCTCATATGAAGGTGATTTCATATCTTCTAGTTAGCCTTTTCTGGACTTATCAGACTATCACACATGTGCTGCACTCAATGTTAATAATATGGGTGCACCTTGAATGTATATGGATTTAGAGAAAGTGGCATAATTATGTTTTCCATTTCACTTTCCAAATAATTCCTAAGATTCTTGTTGCTTTCTGACATCAATGAAAGTTGACATTTTTTCATTAAACTATCCATGAAAACATTTTGAGTCCCAGCATTCAATTCAGAGCTCGTCATTGTATTTATCTAGAGGTAGCTGTTCCTGCCTCTCCTCCTATACAGCTTACTTCACAGTTGCAAATGTTGAAATGACAGACCAGTTTCATCACCCTCAATAATAAAGAGATCCTTTTGCAACACTTTATAATCAGTTTTGTGCTTATAGCATCTAGAATAATTGTTGTCATTGTCAAATGTTGTCATTTCACTATCCATATTCCCTTTCAAATTAATAAGGAAGATATGGCATAGTAAAGAGATATGAAATAATCCATTGCTCATACTCTGAGGACTCATTGGTAACTTGAGCCTGTCATGTGTTGCATGACATTTTTCCCTGTCTTTGAATTTGTTATTAATTCATGAGCTGATCTTTGCTTCTGTTAATTTATTTCAGCCAAGATTAAGGAGGCATCATGTCAAAAACATTTTTGAATATCCTAATTCCTGAAAAGAGCCAGGTCACCTTTATTTCATTCTCCAACTGTGAGTTTGGGGAAGCCTAATAAAATTTCACAGATGTGACTTCTTTCTTACAAAAGCAGCATTGACTGTACATCCATCGTATCATATTTCTCCATATGTTTTATAGCTCTGTTTTTCATTATGTTTTCTTCCAATTTATCCACTAGATAAATCGCATTTTCTGGTCTATTGCTCTTCAATAGACTCTCTTCCCCCTCAACATAAAAAAAAGTCACACCGCATCTACAATCCTCTGTTCTTCTGGTCCTGAGGCGGGTTTGAAAGCAACAGAAACCACAAAAGTTAATAGGTTAAGGAAAATGTTATTAGCTTTGTGCATATACTATCCAGAATGGTAAGTAGTTACTACTCTCAAACTCTTGCCATTGACACTTAAATGGAAAACAATTTGTCAGATTCACTCCCACTAAAAATATTGACAGCAACTTCCTAAAGCACACGAGTAATGACTACCAAATAATTCTTTCACCTTTTTCTGTTTCACCTTGCTTTCCAAGAGTGCTCCTTTCATTTCTTGACCATTTGTTGACCCATTCAATTTTATAAAGGTCAAGATTTTTGGAAAAGAAGTTTTATTCATAGGGTTTTTGGTTTTATTCTTTTAGTAAGTTTTTCCCTGCTTTGTTAAAGAACTGCTGTGTTAAAGTTATAACTTCCTGGTGTGTCCTTTATTGTTTCTTTCAGTTGGACACATCTCTTATGAAAAGACCTATTATTCCCAATACCTTTCTTTATCCCTCTGTTAAAGATGCAAGCCTTGCCTCTACATTGTTTCCTCTCTTCTGCCCACCTGTCCTGTTGCAGTTTCTGTGTAGGTATACATTTATTCTGAAAATTCACTGTCACATAAAATCATAGAATGGTTTGGGTTGGAAGGGAACTTAAAGATCATCCAGTTCCAACCCCCCTGCCCTGGGCAGGGACACCTCCCACCAGACCAGGTTGCTCCAAGCCCCATCCAGCCTGGCCTTGAACCCCTCCAGGGATGGGGCAGCCACAGCTTCTCTGGGCAACCTCTTCCAGTGTCTCACCACCCTCACAAGAAAGAATTTCTTCCTGAGATCTCATCTAAATCTCCCCTCTCTTCAGTGTAAAACTGTTACTCCTCATCCTATTGCTCCACTCCCTGATCAAGAGTCCCTCCCCATCTCTCCTGTAGGCCCCCTTCAGTTACTGGAAGGTCTCCCCAGTGCCTTCTCTTCTCCAGGCTGAACAACCCCAGCTCTCTCAGCCTGCCTTCATAGCAGAGGTGCCCCAGCCCTCTGATCATTTTCGTGGTCCTCCACTGGACCCGGTTCAACAGGTCCATGTCCTTCCTGTGCAGAGGACTCCAAAGATGGCAAGTTTGATAATCTTAACAAGTAAAGAAGAGCGATTATTGTAGTTGAACAACTTTGGTCACAAGGTTATTCGAGTCTGCCTGCCCATAAATAGTCTTAAATATTAGTCTGGCTAATGGAGCTGCCCAAGCTGTGAGACTAGAGACACAAGAAAAAATATGTATTTGACACAGAATTGGGGATAATATTACAAATACCAGAAATTCTTCAAATCTAAAAATATGGCATATGCTGCTATTTAAAAGACTATAATTTTTTTTCCTATGATTACATCTCCCCTAAAATAGTTCAATTTTCAAATCTAAAACCATTTCAAATGCTTCAAGATTTTTTTTATTATTTTTTAAATTGAGGCCAAATTAATGAATGGACATAAGAAAATATTTAGAGGAAGTATGCTTTAAAGTGTTTTCATCAATCAGGGACAAAATTTTCATGAACCCCGGTAGGGTTTGGTTTTGCATCTAAGTGCACTTTTATAAATGTACTTCAATGAACCCTTCACAAAGGTTTCCAAGAAACTTGCAGGCAGGCTGCAAAATTTAAGAACTCCATATGGAAGTGAAGCCTGCCTAGTCCTTGAACACCACCTGGTCTTAATGTCTGACTATTTAACATAACCTGATTAACCATGCTGCTGTTTTGACACTGCCAAATTAGAAACCTGCAAACCCACACAAGTTCATAACAGAAGACTTCAAAATACAAGAACAGGGTGATACCAGAGTCCCAACTGGTATAAACACAAATCACGAAACTTCACGAAGCTTCAACACAGGGTTCTATCAGTTTTAAAGCGTAAGTGGAAATTGCAACGAACTGCATAACAGCCTATTGATGCTGATAGTGATTGATAGCATCAGCAGAGACATCTTTGGGATACCATTGGGAAGGGAAGGGGAGGAAGAGGAAGAGGGAAATGAATAAGGGGGAGAGGAGACTGATGTTATAATTTGCAGTGGTAGGGCTCTTTTCTCAAACCTGCAATATGTTTCTGAGACTCCTCTGAGACTTTAAGAAAATTTGTTATAAGGCATTTGGAACTACTAGTGGTGACGTGCAGAGGTGCAACAAAGAAAGCAGATTTTTGTCAAATTTCTGACTTTGACATTCATTGAACAAAACATGCATAGAATTACATAAGTTGGAGGGGCTCCCTGGAAACAGGTTGAACCTATATTTTTTGAACCACAGAATCAGAATTTGTGCTGGCATAAATTTCTGGAAAAAAACTTTCATAATTCTTTCAATGTTTTATTAATGTCTCAATTTTCAAACTATAATTATTTTGCTCCAGTCTCGTCTTACAATAAGGGATCAAAAAGCAAGTTTTTTTCAGAAACAGAATTATCTATCTAAAAGGGTATTGCTAAGACAATACTGAAAGCTTTTGAAAATCATTTCTGTACTCTTTAGGATTAAGGAGGAAAAAATAAATTAACTCTGGAGTTCAGGCAATAATTTAGTGTCAGAGGGAAGAAGAGAATTTTGGAATCTAATGACAAACCATAGCGTTCCTGTGTAATATGCATAGACCAACACTGAAAAGTAATTGTATTTTATCTGTTATTATTTATTGTATTATAAATCTGAGCCCTGATAACCAGACTGCTCTTAGTCTGTTCCACTTCCAGCATGAAAACCATTCTCTCAGACGAACTTTAAAATCTTTAAAAATTACTTGTAATATGAACTCCATAATCTAATGTGTTTGATACTTTGCAATTGAATGGACTAAATCTGCACATGATCAGTTACCACAGTTTCTCCTAATGAGCAGTAACTTGCTAAAGTGTGGTAACTCACTCACTTTCAGCATATGCTTACATGCTAAGAAAATATTCAGAACTACCCTAAGCCTTTTCTAGGTAAGTCTTCCAGACTGCCACCCATCTGCTGCTACCAAAAATATGAACTCAGTGGTACATTTGATTAAATGGATATCTGCTGCCACCATTTCATTTGAAGTTTTGGTGAAAACAACAGCTAACAGCTTTAGACTTCTGTAACACTCCAGATGGTGATAATTTTTTTCTAAGCATCCTAGGACTGCAGGTAGAAGTATGTTGACAAAACACATCACTGAAATTTTAACACCACTTGACGCTCAAAGTTAAAGCAAGTATTTTTATCTGCTTTTAATATTTATTACTGCCCTACACTCTTTGTCGGTTAGAAGGCACTCAGCATTATCTAATATCTAGACAGGAGACTATCAGTACTTTTTTTCTACTGTCATCGATGTGTCAACACCAAAAAGATGTTCAGTGAAATCCAAGAGAGTATTTTGTTCAAATATAAACAATATGGCCTGCAATTTCCTCCACCATAAGCAATTGGACAATAGGTCACAAATTCTACACAAGGAGATAGTTACAGACTAGAGTTTTTGTCTTATATACCATACCAGCATCTTGACCTATACTGGGTAATTGCCTATAGCGTACTCACCTGATAAGTTATTCAAGATTTGATGGATCCTGTGAATAATATAGCATGAATGCAGCATAGCATTCATGGATGCAACTCTACTGAAAACTCAATTATTAGTTTTGTAATAGGATCATGTAAAGAACCTGCCATAATATTTCAACAGCAATTTAGTAATACCTTGTTACATGTTCTGCAGATCTTTCAGGAGGTTTTAAGATCTAACTCTGACTTCTGTTAATGCAGATCCACAGTCTTGATTTTTCTAGGCCTGTCTGAAGTGAGCATCAATGTGGTTTGCATTTGAGTTACTCTAACAGATTTTAATAATAATTTAAAAGAAGCAGCATACAGTTGATGAAGGTCAGATATATTCAATGTTTCTAAAAACAGTCCTTTTGTTAATTGATTAACAGTGGCTTAAGTTTCTTACTAATTTTTTCATTTTATCGTTTTAATTTAAATTTACACTTCATTATACTGTATACTTATATCATATTATAGTAAGCTTAAAGAGCATATTTTTTTCAAATCTTAGTTACTTTGGAATTCTTTAAAAACAGTCTGCTCCACTCTCTCAACTTCTCATCTGTTGGTGAAGCCTCTTCATGCCCAGTAGCTGAACACAGTCTTCCAGCTCACAGGCTTTTTCCACTAGCTCTGGTATGGAGTGCTACTAACCCTCCCCACTGACACAAATATTCCTATGCATCTGCACTGCAGATGACAGCCATTCTTCTTAAAGTCTAAAACATAAGCATACATTGGAAATGTACGGTCTACATCTCTGCCAAAGCTGGCAAGGCCCAACAGCAACAGGTCCAAATTTTTCTGGTGTCAAACCTACAATACACAACATCCATTTGTCCAGTATTTCCGAATATCTACAGCTGGGCTGCCAGACTCCCCCAAATGCAGTAGATCATTGCCAGAAGTGGCAGGGCAGTAGATCACCACTCAAATTGGTTGTTTAGTCTCTAAAAGCCACAGCTTACTACTCATATCAGAGGAGCTGGCAGGTCCAAGTGAAGCATGTATTCCAGTGTTGACAGGCCTCAAAACAACATTGCACAGACAGTTCTTCTACTAGTGGTTGTTTTACCTAGATTTATATCTTTACAGAACTCATAAGCTGCTCTGCTGTCACAGCAGGCCTGCATGTATGTGAGCCCTAAGCTTCTGGAGGAAAGAAGTCCTTTCAACTAGGGACTGGTATTGGCCATTGCTCAGTATAAACAAATCCCGATGGGACAGTGCTTGTCAGAAAGAGACATTAATAATGCAGAGGCATTGACACTGGAAGTTTTGCACTGGCTCTGATTTGTTGTTGAAGTTGGGTCTTTCATAAAACAATATGTGTTTCATTGCAACATGTTGGTTGAATGTTTCTCAGACTCCTAGCTGAATTTTGAAGTAGAAAGATGAGAAAACTCTCAAATAACCAGGGTTTTGGAGCATGTGGCTGAGGAGATGCGGGCTAGAAACTACATCTCCACTCTGCATTTGGCAGATGAGTTGTCAGCCATCAGTTGACAGATGCTTCCCTTTAGGTTTTCCTAAAAGATACCACTTCAACAATCTTCATCTCATTCTGATATGAGATGGAAAACTTTCAACTTCAAAATGAATTGGAAAGATCTATTGAACAAGAAAAACTGCTTCTGAAGAAGATCAAGCCTTGGACAAGTTGTTTCATTTCTCTCTTACTGTGGAAGTAGAGACAATACAATTGCCCGGCTTAAACTGTTGTCAGGAGAAACAACTAATGGCTGTGGTGTGCCTTGCAAACTTGGAATGCTCTAGCATTTCTTGAAATCTGGAACAAGTTTCATAGTACCTATGAGAGGAATACGTGTGATCATGGACCTTGCAGGCTGCAGGGGACAGTTTGTTTGACCAAAGGATTAAACTGAGCTTTAAAAGGTAATTTTGCATGCAGCAGAATACAGCATGATTTTTACACGCAGCATCAGAAGTAAGCAGTGAAAGAAAACGTTCTAACGTTGTTGGCTCTGCTACACTTTTTCAAGCAGTTTTACTCAGAGGCTAAGGAGTGTGCAGTCATTGGTAAGCTTTTTGGGCATTCTGATAAAAAACTCAGCTGAATTATGTATTTAGTGGGTCAAGACTTAGAATAGGAATGAGGATATGCTTCCTTTATTGATTTAAATCCATATCACATTTAACTGTGTATATATGTTACACATCTAGAGAAGTAAATTGATTACTTCTTACTGAGCTCTAATTATCCAGAAGGTTTGGCAGTTCAAGGAGAAACTGAAAGGCAGTGTTTCCTTGACAAACTAATGGAGCTAGCTGTTGTTTTGAAACACTGTGAAAAGTTATAAAACTACAATGAAGAACAGCTTTCAACTTTTACAAAACAGTTTTCCCTTGATAAAATGCTTCTCTAAATTTATGAGAAGTGACATTAAATTTTAACTCCATTTTTAGAGAAACAGCCTTTTCATCTTCCTAATTCTATGCATGTGACTCATCCAGATGACTTAATTGGGTCTACTCACATACTTAAAATTAAACGTCTACTTAAGTGTTGGTATGATTAGCTTCTTGATGACTGTGTGGTGGAGTCATGTCCCATTCATCTTACACTAGATGCATTTTGTAAATAATTTTTATGCTAAATATTTTATATTACGTCAAATTCGAAAAAAAAAATATTAGAAGATTGTTATTAGCTTGTTGCCACCACTGCTTAGATAGTTGCAGAGCACCTTTTAAGGCTATTATCAACATGAACTGTGGGGGGCTGATTTCCTTGTATAAAATCGACTCATTCTGTTAATAAGAGGGATTTTATTTTAGAACTATCTCTGTGAAATTATCCATTTAACTGTTGACACCTACCTCATAATAAGATTATTTTTTTAAGTAGAATATAGTCTTTCCAATGACTGACATAAACTGTACACCTGTATATGAAAAACATTTTTTAAAGTACCAAAAATAATCCAGTTACTTTTTAAATTTATTTCTCTCTCAGCTTCTAAAATGTTTACTCCAAACTGCATTCTAACACATCTTCTAATATACCTTGACACATGTCATATTTCCTAGTTTCCTATTATCAGAATTATTGACGTTTTCTCCACATCAACAAAGCTGACCTACTGATACTGAGCACATGCCTACAACTCATTTATGTCATGAAAAAAAATCCTAGGAATATAAAATTATTCTATAAACAGATTAAAAAATTGATGGTATAAAAACTATTAATGCTTTTCCATTTCTAAGACTGGAGCAATCGCCTGCTGTCCCCAGTTACAAAAGGAAAGGAACTGTTTATTCCCAGAAATAAAATACCTGTGGAAAGCTGGTGGGTAACTGTGCATCATTACACAAATATAAAATTTTCTAATGTTAGCAGAACCAGTATTATACTAAACCATTAGAAAATATTATTCAAAAGACAATAAACTAAGGCACATGCCAACACTCTTTGAAAGCAAAGAAAAGGCACTGACTCCAGCAAAAACTGTTTTAGGACTGTTTAGGAAAGTGCAAAAGCACTTTCCACCATTTAGCACTTCTATGCAGTTACTAACAAAAAAAAATGTGCTACTGTATATTTGCAAACTGCATTTTATCTAAGTTAGTCTCATAGTGAAGCATCTAATCCACCTGAGATTGTACATCCATATTCCAGAAATACAGCTAAGGAAGTTTAAATTTCTCCTTGAAAAGAAAGTGTAGTGAATGGACGGTGATTTCATTGCTCAAAGCAACGCACTAGAGGGAAGAAAATTTATCAGATACATGAGGTCAGTTGATACATATTCCATAAACAGGCTTGTAAAATCAGACTTTGTATAAATGAGAATGAAAGGAACTCGCATATGGCTGCATGTATATTCTGCATATATGCATGCATGTGTGTATGCTGCTGTGAACTTGTCTATATCATAATTATATTTGCACAATAATTTAATTTTAACATTGTATATTGAATGCTCATCAGGACCTTTCCTTTTGCCACTTAGTCATTTATTCATGGAATATGGTAAAATATAAATATAACCCTAAGTAGCAGGTGAAAGTCATTTGCCATAAGAGCTTTCCAAGGTGTCTACATAGAACTGAGAATGCATAAAAGCTAACACAGAAAGCATTTCTACAGCCTCAACTAGTATGTAATTAGGACTTAGATTATGTGGACTGAAATCCTGTTAACTAACTGATATCCATCTCTTTCACTACTGTCCCACAATGAGCCCCACAACAGTTCATTATTTGCTTCCTAATTGCCAGGTAGCGGATAGCAAAGACTCTCCATCCTTTTGTCACTTTATTGCTGGTTACTGGGGCACTGTCTAGGAATAGGACAATCCAGTTCGAGATGGTGTCCTAACTTAGCCCCAGTTGACGTTAGAATTGCTCTCAGAAGTAGGTCACGGGAGACAGATACAACTTTGTGTGCAATGTGGGAAAGGTATCAGAGCACAGTGAGTCTTGTATTCCATTTAAAACACGAAAAAAAAAGGTTCCATGCTGTAACGAATAATGACTGAAGTTGAAGGGGGAAAATGCGCACACATATATTATCGACAAGTTTGGCAGTTAAGTTGCTTTTTTTGAAGATAAGATGTATTTGTCAAGTTTTTTCCCCAACTCATATAGCAATGATTTAACTCTGTCTTCTTCAGTGAATAGAACAATTAATATTTGAAGGTCTTTCTGACAAAATATAATAATGTAAGTCACAAAATATAATTTTTAGGATATTACATTTGATTTAGACCTTTAAATTGCCTTGTCAGCAATAGAATGTATATAAAATAGTATCAGTAACACCCCTTAAGAGTTACTTTAAAATCATATTAAAAAAACATTATTTTAAAACTTGAGTTGCAGACTAGCGTGTCATGGCAGACTGCATCTAATCTAAGAATGTGTTCCCAAACGAATGTAATAGTGCACACTTAAGTTTCAAACTTAAGAAATAAATATCCCTCTAGCTTTACGCTGGGGAAAGGCACTTCACATGGAAAGAGTGATTCCACTTAACATTCTGAAACCCTGCTTACACGGTTATAACCTTTGTCATCACTAAATGCTGAGGGGCAAGTTTTAACTTTAATGATCCACCAGAACGGGTATCACAGCAGAAGTCATCTTTTCCATACTCTATCAAGAGATTTCTAGTATTGCTATGGAAATCACTTATAACTGCAAGATACTGCACATCATTAAATGCACTAAGTGGGCTGTAATACAAGATCTACTGAATGAAGTGCTACTCACTTTGTTAAAAATCAGCATAGATCAATATCAGTATCTTTTCAAACCATTTTAAATACATTTTAGTCACATTTAAAGCTACTTTTTGAAAACAGTATTTGTATTCAGTAAATTTTACTGGTAGCCTGTCCACCTAATATCCACCTACTTTTTTTCATCTTTAATGTTTCCTATTAGTTCACCAACTGCTGCTTTTTATTACGTGTCACAAGTGTCACTTACATTTTCTCCACAGGTTGTCATTATTATTTACTGGGAAACCTAAGGCAGCAGATGCTAACCTTTTCATTAACAAAACACAGGCTAACTAGACAGATATCAAATCAGAATGGCAATTATGTACATTTATGCACCAGTAATCTCAAAAATGATAAGATCTTTTCCTTTGATACTTGTCATTTCAATGGACTTGTTGAAAACTTAAGGATTTTCCTGTGACATTATATGTGGCAGTCCATAATACTTGTTTTTTCCTACCTGTTTGGGTATTAACAAAGCAGTGAGAAGTAAACTAATTTGGTAGCTTTTGAATCATAAAACAGTTATATCAACATCAAGGAAAGAACAAAGTATTTTCCTAATACTTCCCCTAATTTCACAAAAATGATGTCAGAATAACAGTGGTCTCATTAGAAAATAATTCAGGGTCCAATCTTTTATGGGAAAAGTAATAAATATTTAGAAAGAAACCAGGCAAGTTTAATCCTTTGCAAGTCCCCCACTGCCATCAGACTGAATCAAAATGATAGATAATAAAGCTGGGGTTTGTGGGGGTAGTGATTTTATTTTTTTTTTAGCAATGTTGCTGTTCTCCTTACTATTAGGTATTTCTGCTTTTCAAGGGTCATTGGCCAGTCCAGCCAAAACCATGACAGGTCTTTTCTTCCATTTGCAGACATTATGGTCTGCCTCCCTAGGTGCTTCTGTATCTCAGAGGATGCGTCTTTCGCCACTGGTCATAGGTTTTCCTTTACGTTTTTGACAAAGTTTAGGAGGATTGGGATAAGGCACATTCTGCATACAGATGCTGTAATGTGCAAGTGGAACGCACAAGCTTGCAAACTCTGAATATCAAGCTTTCCAAACTGAAGTTTGGACTGTACATAAAAGTTGTAGTTCACCCAGAAGGGTCAGGCCTAAGATAATGCTTTGACAGATGGAGACCTGCCTTTAAAAATTACATCTGTACTTCCTGTTGCTACATTTTTTTCTACTTAAACTATAATCTCAACACCTAGAAGAAAGGTGAGGGAACAAATACACAACCATGGATGATTTCAGTGTTTTGCCCTAGGACACCTGCTCATTGAGTGCTCCTGCACAAAATCCAGTGCAGTCACTGTGAAGTTTAGCTTTCCTCCACACACATCAGATCTCCAGGGTTCACACTTCACCACGTCTCCTGTCTACCTTATGGCTGTGAGCCTCTGTCTTCATTATTCCTGGATAACATCTCCATCACTGCCCATGAGTGCTGTCCACCTGGAGAGCTGCAGCCACGTATGTGCCCCTCTTCTACCACTCACAAAAGAAATCTTGAGTGTGTCAGCCCAGAGCTGGATGACAGGCTGATAGGAACTTGGCGACTTACACCACTAACTATTTAAACCCAACATACCCTAGCACATGCTAAAAGCTACGGCAGAAGGATTCCGATTTTGATGGCAACAAAGAGGACCTACTCCTTCTGAGCTCCCTGTAACACATGCAGTGAAGAGGCTCTCGCAGCATGGAACACTGAAAGAAAATATTAATTGCCTGTAAAATTATAATAAAGCTCTTTCTTTGCAGCAAGCATTTGTGGATTATAGAATAAAGCATGGAGGAAAGTTCAAGAGCCCCTGCATTGCAAAAATAAGAAGCAAGGGAATTTCTGAGAACTGAGGGTCAGAAATTCAGTTGGCATAGTCCTCAGTCCTTGTGATTTTGGCAGAGCAATGCCACTTGCTTTACAGCTACAAAGAGTCATGCCGACAGATTACATGTAGACTTCTGCAGGGAACAAAAAATAAATAAAAAGTTAGCAAATCTCAGATGAGCTTTGAGTTTGGGAAAAAAGAACTGCTCAGCTGAGGGAGTACATATTGTTTCGGAGAAAAGCTGAAGTTCTAACCAGCTTATTTTTTTGTTTGTTTCTTAACGTTTAACTGTGTTCCCTTGCGTGGAAATGAAGGCAGCACCTTGATTTCATGGGCTAAAATCTTCACAAAGCCCAGGCATCTTTCTTTTAAATTTAAATCATAATATTTCTGTAATCTGGCTAGAAGATGCATTCACAAACCTTAATTCTCATAGTAGGTACTAGCAAGTTGATCTTTCCAGTGAGTGAATGTAAGCAGAGGGAATGTAGGCAGGAGAATGAAGACTGGAAACACTGAAGGAGGGCTTAGACAGATGGAATTCCAACCTAAGCTTGACAGAGGCAGCAAGTTGTCCCTGTTGCTGTAAGGTTTGAGTGACTTTCAGACAAATAGTTTTTAAATCGCTTGTCTGCTCCAAGAGTGCCTTTTCTTTGGAGTAATCTATCCTAAATCCTAGCTGCCTTTCCCTCTGGGGACTTGCTTTCTATTTTGTACTCAGCAGAAGGTCCAGTGAACCGTCTCCGCCCAAAAATGATCCCATTTTTCCCTACAGATTTCTGGAATTTGTGAAAAAAGTGGTTTAAGAAGGGCATCTGTGCTCATGGATGTCCAAACGGATACAGGAGAAACATAGCTTTTGATAACTCCCATTACAAGTCAACTGGTCGTGGTTTTGCCACTCTCCCAGAGAGAGCCGTGTTGGGATAGACATCTTTACTACCAAATCCCTCTTGAGGTTAGCGCACCACTGGAGCAAATTTGCTCGTAGAAGAGCATAAACTAACATTAGAAATATTAATTGAACTGTCTTAATAATGTTTGTAGCACTGGTGAAATCTAGAACATGGTGAAATGTATGGCTATTTGCAAGCACTTAACTGCAAACAACAGTGGTAAAGTTTATCTCCTTGTGCTTTAGCTCATCTGTCATTCTCACTCTGCCCATGTACTGATGCACTGGAAACTTCATCCTCCTTCACCATCCTGAACAGTTTCAACTCATTCCAGTCCTGTCACAGCTCATTTTTATTTTACCCACACATTGCAGATTTCTCGAGCAATCTCTTTATGAGGTAGCTGCTGAGAACTTTTGTCAGACTTTTCCCCAGATTCTCTGAAAATCTCAGCCTCCTGGACTAGTTCCATGTTTTGAATGCTCATGTCTGGCCGTGGCCCAAACAGAGCACATTTGTCAGCTCAGCCAGGACATTAATATTCACATTGTGTCCTATCCCTTACAGCTAGCATTTAAGCCTTGAGAATACCGGAAAGATGCCTGGGAGGATGTTAAAGGATATTATTTCTTCCTTTAAATAGAAAGGAAAAATATATGATATCGGAGCTACCAGCACACTCAGTGATTAATTTTTAAAAGCAGAACTCTCTAAGTTATATTAAGAGCCACAACAGCAAATACTGCAAGTGCAGTTCAGAGTATTTCATAGTAATTTTAAGTTACATAACTACTAAATTATTAGAAATAGACATTTGTGCTGTTCTAAGCATACGCAGACACACGTAGACTCATGAATAATTGTCTTTACTTTCTGAATGACCTGTCCCTTTTCATCTGATGCCTGTCTCTGAATTGATTAAGTCTGATGAATGGATAAATACAAATTAATCTCCAGTTTTTGCCTAAGTTAGATTTTTTTATTTTTATTTTTTGAGTGAGGAAATCAAAATAGTTTCTGCTGGGCACATCCTGGATGTTCTTCATAGTTGTAATATATCTGCAATTAAATTCATACTTGAATTATTTCAAGAAGTTCCCACTGTTACATTTAATTCCTTTTGTTGATCCCTCTTTTCAGCTTGTCTAAAATGAGTGTGTTTCTTATGCTGTAAAAGCAGTTGTGTGACACACTATATATTTATGGGACAAGGAAACACACTTGACCCTTAGTTTTAAATGCAGTATTAACCTCTTTCAGCTAAAATATCTCTGCCAGTCTCTCTATTTTTTCAAAAATAGATTTCTGGCATATGTATAACCTTTTATATTCTGGGATATCTTAGAAATATTTAATATTTTCATTTTTTCTCCTTTAAATATTAGTAGCCTAATAAAATTTGCAGTAAAATAATTGAAAACATTTCCAATAACTTAATCAGAAATTGATTAATTTGTTTTAACAACATAGCATATTTACAACATGCCCAGTGAAACGCTGAAATATTGCTTAATACATTACAGTATTCATAAATAAAACTTTCACTGTGTCGATACGCACAATTTGATTACTATTCAGGAAAATGGGGCAAATTGTTCTGAAAGCTAGAAGTAGATTTGCGTTCTGCTTTTAGATAAAGGGTACAAGGTTGAACTTATTTGTTATATATCGATAGTTTACATTATAAATAGAGTAATAGGAAAACATAGAATCATAGAATGTATAGAGTTGGAAGGGACCTTAAAGATCATCAAGTTTAAACCCCTCTGCCCTGGGCAGGCACACCTCCCACCAGACCAGGTTGCTCAAAGCCCCATCCAGCCTGGCCTTGAACACCTCCAGGGATGGGGCAGCCACAGCTTCTCTGGGCAACCTGTTCCAGTGTCTCACCACCCTCACAGGAAAGAATTTCTTCCTAAGATCTAATCTAAATCTCCCCTCTTTCAGTTTAAAACCATTACTGCTCATCCTATTCCTCCACTCCCTGATCAAGAGTCCCTCCCCATCTCTCCTGTAGCCCCCTTTAGGTACTGGAAGGCTGCTGTAAGGTCTCCCCAATGCCTTCTCCTCTCTGAACTGAACAATCCCAAGTCTCTCAGCCTGTCTTCATAGGAGAGGTGCTCCAGCCCTCTGATCAGCAATGAATGATCCAAGAAATAACCAAAACCTCACAGCCATGCACGCATAGGCACCGGAGTTCATCCATGGTAACTTGCACTGCTGAGAAGGCCAGATGAGCCACTTTCCCTTTTCAGGTCTCCCACAGGTTTCTAACAAGCTTCCTCCCTGTTTACTCCTGAAACTGTCCTGTTCTATGGTGGCAAGGAGCCACAGAATCACAGATTTACATAATCTTCATGATTGGAAAGGACCTCTGAGATCAGCGAGTCCAACCATGCACACACAAAAGACCCCCAACAATCTTGGCCACTAGAGCATGCCCCAAAGCGGCCACATTTACGCGTTTCTTAAATACCTCCATGGATGGTGATTAAACCACCTCCCTGGGCAGGCCATGCTCCACTGGACAATGAAACATAGGGTTTCCGCCATGCAGATGTTTTTGAGACAGAGTTCTGCAGCCAAAGGCTCTTGAGACTATGTTTTTGTCTGAAATATTACACAAATCAATGCAATATATTTGAGTCTTTCCAGAGAAACACAGCTGTTGCTAGAGAAGTACCTTGTTTCGATGGCAATGCTTTTCTGCAAAAAGTAATGGCTTTTGATAGCAACAAAAAGGTTCTGTTAACATTACTGGAAGCTAGACTGGATCACGAGTCATTACAGTACTTGGTAATTGTAGCCTTTCTTTCATTTGACAAGATAATAAAAATAGGTGATCTGTTAGAGTGTAACAAGAAAGAACAAAATTCATTTTATGCAAAAATGGATTGTGCTACAATGCAATAGTCTTACAAGGGTTCCTTACTTATAGCTTTTTCTCTAAAAGGTGATAGTCGTCACCTTAATATCTTGCCACTTTACATGAATATGTATATATTTATCCTCAAAAGACTTCTAAAATACGGAACAAATTAATGCAGTGTTACGAGGTGGCAAACTGTGGCTGAGGAAGTCACACGGGAAGCCCGTGGAAGAATGAGAAACTCTGACTCTACAGAAGAATCAGAAATTCAGTGAAAAAACAAGCTTCAGTATGTTCCACATTATTGGGAATGGGGGGGGAAAAAATCCCTCTAATAAATTCTCAACACCAAACAAATATAAAGCACATTTTAACCACAAACGAACTTTTATGGTGTGTTTCTTACAGTAATCTTTTATAACAGAAAGTTTTCAGATCGGCATATTTTTCCCCCGCACTGAAGGAAAAACAAAAACACACACACACCAAAAAATCAAGCTTCCTTTAAAAATCAAAGCAGGAAAACCAGTCACAGTAGTTTTCAATCCTCAGCCTGCAAGTAATAGATTTTTCTCTTCTTTGCTAGTTTTATTAGAGTGATTCCATTTTCTTGTCAAACTGGATATCCACTTTTGAAAGAGCAGGCTGTGTTTGCTTTAGGCTCTATGCAAGGAGAGTAACATCCCACAAGAAGCTTTATCATATGGTCAAAGCTGACGACCTACCACAATAATACTGAGATGAAAATGAAATATTCTTCTTGTGAAGTCTCTTGGGACTTCCACTTTTCTGTGAGTATAATAACTCTCTGAATGAGATGGATCCTGCAAGGTATGAGCATATCTCCACTGAATTCAATGTCAGTTTACACAAAATACAAATTCAGACCCTTTGATTTTTTATTTTATTGAAAAGTGTCTTGAATTTTCTAATGAATACCCATCTTATTGTTTCTGTGCATAGGGTTTCCTTGCCACAAATGTATCTTTAATAAAAAAATATCTCTTTGAATTTTAGTGCTCTGCTTTAGTTTGTGTTTAAAAAGCACAAAGAATTTTAAATCAGGAATATTTGGAAGTTCTTCAGTAACCAGTCTCCATACCTGAAAAACTATATCTGCAGATATTCCATTTCATATTTTTCAGTGCAATCACTTACAAATATAGTCCAAGAAGTCCAATGTCTTCATGCATTCAATTTTAGTATAAATTGGAATGCTACACTGCTCTTAGATGCAGGTAAGGCAGCCTGAAGGGCTAAGAGGTAGAGTCCAGGCTGGCACACAAAATAAGGGAAAATCATTAATCAGAGGTGAACCTCAAAAACATTGGTCTATGGTATTGTTCAAAGTATTTCATACTCTAGAGACAGATTGCTTTCAGAATGAGATCTTAGTTTCTTTTAAAGAATTTCTATTTGTGGCCTTAGAGGAACCTGCAAGTTAATCAAGTGTGAGGAAAAGCAAAACACCAAATCCCTGTGAACACTATCCTCTCACTTCTGTCCACAAATAAACATTTTGTGTATTGGAAACACAAAGATACAGCACTCTGTTCAGTTTGAGTGTCACGCCTGATTTCAATGAAACAAAATTAAGCTATAGAAAGTCATATAGTTGGTTTCCTTGAATTTCAGAAACAAACAAACAAAAAATTGCTCTGATTCCATTATGAAAACATTTCTCTTGCTTCTAAAATAGATTCATTTTTATACAAATAAACAACAAATAACAAATGGGAATGATATAGCAAGGATAAATTTTTGTCTTTATTCTTGCCAAATACTGGAGTAATCAGTAGATGGTTTTGTCTGGTAACTACATAAAGTCCCAGTTATTCCGCTTGTTTGTGCTTTGCTGTAACGTGGGATACTGAAACCTTTGACTTACAGACTAGCAAGTAAATACATGTGTAACGAGGAAGACAATTATGGTTGTGCTATAGCTGCATTTCCAGTGAATTTCTAGAACATTTGTAAACAATTCTGTGAGAGGCAACCAAGGACTCTTTGGAAACTAAAAATTATAGACCAGTTTAACAATCCATTTAGCAGGACACTAAGCAGTGCAATTGCATGTGAATTCTTCAATTCAAATGTAAATTAACATGTAGACAGTATATTTTAGAGATGCAAATGCAAGTGCTTATTCCATTCTGTTTATATTACAGTTAAATATAACACGAGTTTAACAAAATAAAGTATATCGCTGGCTAAGAAACTAAATGTTGATGGATCCAAAATTCCTGAAAAATGTATGTATCTAATTAAAGTAAGATCCAAACACATGAAAAAAAATGAAGGAACTGAAATCTACCGATATTTTGCCTCAGAAATAACAGAAACATCATAAAATAAACTTGGAATTACTGGCTTCCCATCTGCTAGGCAGAAGCACTGGGCAGATCGGGAAGCTGTATGAGCTACAGACTGAACCTGACATAGTCTCAAAGTTTCACAGTTATCTCCCATAAAATAAAACTAAGAAAATTACTGACCAATTTTACCAGTGAACTTTCACTAGCAATGCCACTAAAGAACTAAATGCTTGCAGCTACCTCAATTTCCTTAGAGTTCACAGATGCAGCGGGTGAAGTCTGTTCTGAGATCAGAATATCAATTGCAGGATTTTAAAAGTACATCCATGAACGTGATTTCTATCTTGTTGCTGTTAGTGCACAATACAGTGAAAAGCCCTTACCCTTGGAAAAATCCACCTGCTACATTATTTCACACTGTTATTAATATAACAAAAAAAAAAATATTCCTAATACGGCATCCCTAAAACTACTTTCAGTGAGACAGTTGATGATGCTACCAAATTTGCAGGAAGAAGTAGAGCTCTAGTAAACATATGACCTCTTTTAAGTCACAAACATTTACAACAACAGATCACTACCATTTTCCCAGGCAAAACGTTCATCGACTAAGAGACTTAATGCAAGAACACTAAATTTGCTTTAACAATAGGTGTGGAAATTTATGAGAGCTAAAAAGGGTACAACTATATATTTTTTTCTCAGAATTTTTGTGAAGTATCTTAAATTTAAAGAGGGGAAAACACTGATGAGACACATTTCTGTGCTCAAAGGGTGCCCTTTGTAGATAAGACATTATTGCTTTTCAAGGAAAACACATGTACTTTAATTCAAACAGAACATTGACATTGATTTCTATTATGTATTCAGAAAGCAGTGTTTCTCCCAGAGACTGAAATTCTTTATTACTTCATGTTACTGTGTTAGAGTGCTCAAGAAAAAAAATTATGAAGATTTCCAACTGTGTTTATTATACTTTAGATAGTTATTTTTAATGGTCCTGTGTACTTAGAGAAAACCCAAACACCAATATGTAATTAAACCATGCACCTCCCCATCATAAGAAAGTTCAAATTGTACATACTATCCAAAATCAATGCATATAACAAATCTTTCCTGCAGGCTGATGTCTGATTTTTATCAAACAGCTTGTCTGCATATGAAAAGACTGACCTTTAAGACAAGGAAGAGAGAATCAGGTATTAACAAAATAAGGTTTTGTGTCCAGTGTGATGTTTCTTGCAATGGAAGTTGCTTACAGAAATCTATATGATGTCTGAAACTTGAAATTTCTCAGGAAGAAGTTCTCAGGGAAATAATTACATTTTTCACTATTTTTATATTCTTTGGTAAGGGAGAAATACTTTCTCTCTTTTCTTCATACATCAAGAACCTTGGATAAGCTTAGTTTTCACCCCAAAATAAAACAAAGCTGAACAGAAGTGATTCCTTCACAGTTTTAGACCGGTATCAGCTTCAAAAGACTGTGGGCATTTACTAAGAAACTATTACTTTTATATGGCCAACAAAGATATTAGAGAGACACAACCTGCAGAGGTGGTTAGATGGTCAGCTCTGACAATAAGAATGGATCATCATCAATTAAATGCTACATGAGAATATAAAAGCTGTATGACCATAAGTGTCTTTTATAAATAATAATTTACAATTTTTTCCTCTTTTTTCAGTGTTTTTGCTCTGAAAATATAGGTATTGAAACAAAATGTTTGAGGTTTGGGTTTTTTTTTTTTTATTTATTTTTGGACAGAATACTTAACTGAAAATTTGAATAAGTTAGCTATTAAACCTTTTAGAACAAGACAAAAGGAAAACAAAGCTGATTATATTTGAGAAATATGTTTGAATGCAAAGGAGCACAATTCAAAACAAAAATAGTTAATTAGTTTTACTTAGTCAGTAAAGCATCCATTTAAAAATTGTCACAAATAGACATCACCTTGGATGATACAGTAAAGACGACAACTTAATTCTTTTGTTTCCTGTTCTTCTCACATTCATTTTGAATAACAACTTTAGTATCATGCTTTGTCTGCTTTCCCTTTAAAATACCAAACAAAATAGAAAGCAATCTCCAGTCCCTGCAAGTATTTCTGGCATTTCACCAAATGCAGACTTTGCAGGCTGATCTTGTACCGATGTACATCATGACCCTTTTCCTAATCAGCTAATTATGCCCAGACATATCTCAATTCTCATGCCATCATTTAGCTCTTGAAATGTGGCCTCTCACATTTACATAGGTAGAAATCTGCTAGTTCATGGCTGTGTCCATAACACTTCAAAATGCACATGTACTCCTAAACCCCTTTGCACTGAGTTTAATGAAATTAAATTTCTTTGGGAGCTCAAATTATCCACAGTTGCCTTGCAATCATTTCTGTATCTGTGCTGCTTGAGTACATAGCTTTGATTTTAGTACTAGCAAAAATCAGCCTGAAATATGTTAAGTTTCAGAGAGATTAAAAGGTAGAATATTACAGCAAGTATGGAATACTACAAATTAAAAATGTCTTGGTAATCAGCAATGTAAACTACAGCAAAATCCCAGTTTCTTCCTGACCTGGGAAAAAGCAACTGAAATGTAGTAACAAACAATAATTTTAAGGTTTAGCATTAGTTTTGATTCAGAACAGAGTCTAAATTACCATCTGTTTCAGACTCATCTGCTCTCTGGTTTTACCTGAGCTTCAGTGAGGTGGTGAACAGTCTGGGAGCAGCCTGTTGCTTCAGGCAGTCAGAAAGAGGTAATTCTCTTCCATTCCAGAAACAATATCCAGCAGCTTTGAGCTTTAGTGAAGAATTTCTATACCTGTTTTTCTTCTGGTTTTGTTTTTTTGTTTGTTTGGTTGGTTTTTTTTGTTTTTTTTTTTGTTTTTTTTGTTGTTGTTGTTGTTGTTGTTTTGGTTTTTTCCTAGTTGCAGGAAGAAGTGAAAATAGCCCAAAAAACTTTGCTGCTTTATTGTTTTGCAACAGTTTCTGAATCTCTCCTCTCAGACCTTTTCTCACAGAAGCTGTGAAGTTCTGCATTTCATACATTGGTCGTGGTGAGTGGATGAGCTGGACCAAAGTAATTTCACCACTTGTTTCATAATACAAACAGTCATGAGTTCATAGCCTCTCCTAGTAAAATCCTTATTTATGTAAGCACCAGAAGGTGAGCTCCAGTTCTTATTATTCAGTGGGTTTGGTGCATAAGGAGCCAATGTATTTGCTGTACAACAAATATGTTACTCTTGCAAAAGTACTTTTAATGAAAGAACGCTGCTTAAAAAGTCAAAGAAAAAAAAAGTCAAAATAAGTCCGTGATCATTCTTATTTTTACTACTTTAGTGAAAAACAAAAGAGCATATGTACTGTCATTGAGCTTATTATACTCACAAATCACGTATTCAGGCGCAGACACAGAGATGGCAAATTATTTCACCTCAGACGAGCAGCTATATCCTCCCAGCAGATAAAGAGCCAAGTTTTGGACAACAGCCCAAGCTCCTGTTGAATAAATGAAACAAAATCTGCTCAATGAAAGTTTAAAAGAAAAGATCCTGTCTTGTATGAAACAGTGAAACTAACCAAGGGTGATGTTTGAGCTGGGACAACCTTCTCAGGATGAACATCTACTGAAGTTTTCATTATTTTAGCAAAAAAGAAGAAAGGCAAGTAGTTACTGTGAAAGGACGTTGTACAAAGTGTTTTCCAATGACGTGTTCCTGTTGTTTCTGGTCTGTAAAGTGTTTTTAATCTTCAAAGCTGACTATTTGGCATATTTCATAATAACAATTTATTTAAAATGGCCACACAATTACATACAATACGCTGTTATTTGCAGAACCATCTGGTTTTGCAAATTGTTACCATTGCATTCAGGATTGATTTAAAGACATAGGAAGACTGCCCAAAGAGACTTTGTATTAGTCTGATTTCAGAGTTACTCTAAGTTTAAACTGGCGCATTCAAAACCAGAAAATCAGATTACATAGATAGAAAATTATACTTTTTTTATACAAGAAAAAATTTGCAAATACTAAATTTATTTGCATTTGAAATAGTATTTGTGCAGGAATGAAATTTTACAGCCAGCAAAAACTACACAACAAAAAACATTAGAAGTATGACGCAAACAACAAAGCCAACAAATAATTTTAAGCGCAAAACACTATATCACTTTCTTCACTATATGTAAGTTGAACAAAGTTTTACACATTACTAATAGAGCAATTGGCATTAAGTATGTGAGAGGAGCTCAGTTTCAGGACAGGTGCATTAGCATTTCAAGCTAAGAAACAAAACCTTAGAGAGATATTGCTTGCTTCATTATTTGTCACCAGATTTCTCACTATGAAAATTTCTATTCGTACTTCAAAAAGGAAAATATTCCAAAAGGAGACAGTATAACGTTATTTCTTTTTTTCAGGACCTCAATTCAATTTGGCTACATATCCTGCTCTTTAAGAGTAGACCAGCAGGTCAGTACTTGCTCAAACACATTCAGACCTCTTCACTGTTTTATCCCTCTGGTGAGAGCGTGCAAGCGTGTAAGAAAGTGGCTGCGTCCTTCCCCATATATAGAGAGTTTGGGACCAGTCAGGAAATAATTTAGTTAGAACATTTCCCACCTGCAACAGTGGATGAACAAGGAGTACAGACTGAGCTGTAACTCCAACTCTTCAGCAAAAGAGACTAGGTTGCACCTTGTATCTCTTGAAGCTGTTTGTTGTTGCTTGCAAGCTCTTACAAATTCTGCAAGTTAAACTTGTAGGTCTCTCCTGACAAATTATACACTTGTCCTAACTGTGTACCAACTCTATGATGCCACAGCAGTAACACCCTCCTTCTCTACTGCATGATAGCTTAACGCACAGTTAGGCAGAGCTGGCTTTCGAAGCCCATAATGTCAACATCTGCACACCACTTTCTCACAAGGAAGTGGATGAATAAGTGTAAAATAGAATTTCGCTTCTTACTAGAATTCCAATTAACTGTTATTGCCTGTTTTCTTTTGAAAGCAGACTCATAGGTTGGGGAAAAAAAATAAAAATTATGTTGAAGTATCTTCCACAGGGCTGAGAGTTTACCAGTCAACTGTCTTAGAGATAGCTGCCTAGCCATTGTCGCATAGAGCCATCAGGGCTGGTGGTGACACTTTCCATCCAGCACTGACAGCAGCAGACCTTAGATTCAGCATGGGGCCAGTGCTGAGCTTCAAGACACTGCAAACGAGAGCAGACTGGGCTTCAGAACAGAACGTGCTTTTGCTTTCCAAATTGTTTGGGATCTGGAGTGGCAGTAGTTCTCCAGGCAAAAATGAGTGACTTGGCAGAATGCAAATGAAGCAGTCAAGATATTTCACAGAAGTATACATAGGAATACATTTGCCTCTTTTTGATGCTTTTAGTGAATGTCTGGCAAACTATTTTCATGACATCAGGTAACATTAAAAAAATTAGCACTTTATTGAAAAGAGTTTCAGAATGAGAAGAAAGATAAACAAGCAGGGAAAATATTTTATTTCAGTAGATGTTTTAGAATTATCAGTAAGTATATAAAAATTGAGAAGTGGCTTAGAGGGATTTTTAGCTTTTATTAGATTTTTTTTTTTTATACATAATTGTAAGAAAATAAGGATTGCTAGTGTTGCTTTACAAGACACTACAAAGAGCTTCTCCCTGTACCCGACTGCCAGCAGAAAACAAATAACCGTATAAAGGACTGAACTGGCCTTCCAGAATATTTTCTCATACCTCTCCCGCAGCAGAGATGATAAGTGGGCAGAACTCCTATGGCTGGGATAAAACCAAACCACCCTGGTGCTGGTATGAGTGATCCTTTGGTCAGCAAGGGCTACCCTAATATTTTCTGAGTCCGTATGCCGAACTCAGTCCTTGAATTCATGCTTAGACAGGGTAGGGGGGAGCTTAGCATAAATATTTTCATTTTCCTTTTCTGCTCTGTTGTTGATCCAAATGAGAGTATTGAAAAAAGCAGAGTACTAAGGAAATAGTTCTCTCTCATTTCATATACAGAATAGAAAGGAGGGAATAGATTTTGAGCATCTTGAAAGTAACGATGTTTGAAAAGAAAGGCAAATTTCTAACAGTCTACATAACTGCAATCATAAACTGTCATGTGTAGAAATAATACTACCAGTGGTTTTGCTTTCAATACACTTTTGCAACAGCGGACACAATTCTTCATCCAGTTACAGTTATAAATTCATTTTTAAAAATCAAAATAATACATATCAAAAGCTTGAAATGCTTAATTTCATTTTTTTCTCAGAGCACGTTAATGAGCACTCAGTATCAAATAGAGAAAAGAACACATTCAGTTACGTAGAGGCATTAACATCACAGTACATTTGCTAAGCTAGCTATTACAAGAGAAGAGCAGATGAGCTTTTTCTTCTCCAGCAACATCTTGCCCCAAATCCTTGTCTAATCCATGACTGCAGCCTAAGAAGGTCCCTGAGCTTAGCTGTTTTGGACCACTCACGCTTGAATGCTGGAACAGCCTAAATACACTTTCATTATATACAGTCACTACAGTTCTTTTTATTTTCATGTAGTCCAAACCAAATCACTGGCATAAATCCTTTTTCATTTTTCATGCCACTATATTACAAAGAATCCAAATGGACCCTCCACATCTTTACAAAATCTATAGAGTAGTGCTAACTGCAGTGGTTTGAAAATCATCTTTATGAGTAAGGAAGTTATCTAATATGTGTTGGGTTAAATGGAGTTCATATTCAATAAGTAAAAGAACAGTCAAGTATTTGAAGGTCCTAAATAATGAGCAAATCCGCTTTAAAAAAAAATGAAGCTTCCAAAGCTCACGAGTTTACGAGATCTTAATTAAAGTGATCTGCTGTTAATTTAACATACACCCTAGATACTCAGGTATTGAATTAAGCAGATTTGAGGATTTATTTTTTTTTTTTTTGACTGCTACTATTCTTCTAAGGGTATTTGCATTGCTGTATTAGATCTGTTCCACATGGACATTGTTTTTAAGGGCAACAGAACTATGTTAATCTCATTGCTCAAGGCACGGGCTCAATTATCCCTGTTCTGCTGGGCTTGTAATAAAATTCTCTGTTAAAAACATTTTTAGAGTACTTTGCTGGGCTTGAGATTGATTTTTTTTTTTAAATTCTTCAAGAAACTAAGAAACGAAGGGTGGCTTTTTAATGAAAAAATATGATTTAATTTTTTGGTGCATCACAATATCCTTTTCCTACATTGAGCTAAAGTAGTATAAATCAAAATTTTCAATTTCACTTGGGTTTACAAAATGTTGAATGTCTTATGATATGTATTGCAGTGGGAATTGCTGGGTGCTGCTAAAGTGTGAAAACCTGATCTCCACCACCAGGTACTGAGCACCTAAGGCCTCAACTGTCAAGGATTTACAAGGTTTTTCTGTCTCTCGACATCTGTTTACATTAAAAACCTCTGCAAGAATATTATTTTCCATAAACCCTACCTTAATCAGAGTCCAATCGCAACAGAAGAATATAGCTTTAATTACAAATCGTAAGTTGGTACTACCTTCCATGTAAGTTGTGTTCTCGTTCTCATGATTATTCTTTCAACTTTTCACCATGTTAAAAGACTTGATTTATCTTGTATAAGAACTTGTAAATATGCCCTTGAGGGTATCACGTAAGGCAAGAATTTCATATGAACATAGGGAAAATGGCCCAGAGGATATGTATGATATCATTTCACTTCTTTTTTCACGAGCTCTGTTTTGCTATCACAATCCAAAATCTGTCCTTCAAGTCATTTTAAGTGCCTTAAAGTACCCTTTAATTTTACTTTAAGTTATATATCCAAATGATAATGATTTCCTAGTTAATTTTCTAGTGTATCACTGGATCCCTTCATTATATTTTCCGCAGTCTAAGTGTTTCACCCTCACACTGTTTCTCCTTGGATTCTGTTAAAATTTTTCCATCTCCTTCAACCAGTTACTCATTAACTAAAAGGGACGATGTACATTCCCAGCAGTTAATAATTCCCTCTTAAATCTCTGACCCCACTTGCTGGAAAAAGAACACAATCCTTTGTAATTCAAGATTTGCATAGCTGATGACATCTTTGGTCCATGAGGCTTTACAGCTTCAGTATGATAATGATCAAGGTGCTGCAGAAGACGGGAAAGGAAGAAAATGGCATGTATTTGTTCTCTTCTTTTGGTTTTTGATTAGAGGTGATTTTGGTAGCAACTTTACTCCCTTGGACATAAATATTTGTGATAGATTAAAATTCTTGGAAAAATAGCCTGTCATTCCATTCTTTTTTATGATCTTTCAGAAACATAGATAAAATGAGTTTTAGAAAGAGTATATCCAGACTGTATGTCAATGACTTTTTTCTCTATGGCAAAATCCCAGGAAATGACTGCCACACACAAAGGTATGACAATATGTCATGTTGAAATGCCAATGTGAAAGGAGAGAATAAGTATAGGCAAAGTTATAAAACTATTTGCCTTAATCATTCCACACTGGTTTACCCTAGATAGTCTCACGTGTGTCTCTAGGGAACAACAGGTGCAAAAAACAAAACAGATTTGTGTCCAATGTACAACTATCTGCAAGACATAGCACCACAGACAGTACGGATGTCCTGTCAGAGTCCCTGCAGATACATTGACAGAGAGACCTTTTGGGTCCTATTCTAGTCTATTCTTTCTCAACACATTCTTCATGATTACAACCAGTTCGAAATTATCATAATTCCCTTTCACAATAGATTTGTGGCACATGAAGGCTTTCTAATTTCTCCTAGGTTTAGAGGGAAAGGGAAAAGGCTTCTCATGCTGCTGAGCGGCCCTCAGCAATACACGCCAAGGAACAAACTCACCCGTGGCAATAGGAAATCATTTCTGAAAAGCTTTTTGGTTTTTTTGAGGCAGACAGCTGAGCCTCGAGTGGCGATCCTTAATACTTGCTGTCTAGGCAGCAACTCCATGTTACTCGCATAGCCATTTTCAGAGGCTAGCACCCTGGCATTAAAACTCCTGTGACAATATCCTGGGAGCAATCGAATTTGTCTCACTGGTACAACTCACTAGCTCCACTGCCTACACATGTTCATTAGCTATAGAGAGATCATTCTCTGATTACCAAAAAAAAAAAAAAAAAAAAAAAAAAAAAAAAAAAAATAAAAATCAATCTGTTCTTGGTCATACAGAAATAATTGACTGAGTTTGTAGAGAGACTGAATCAATAGCTATATGAACATATACTTCCCTGGCTTGGAATGTACTACTAAGCAGCTGATGCTTATCTTTAAAATTTGAAATTTTTCAATATTTAGCATCTCATGAAAATCTATAAGAAGTGAGAAAAAATAAAGTATTAAGAATGTTACACAATTTACTATAATTGGTACCTTTCTCCTCGTGACTAATAGGCAGCCTGTACAAGAGCTATAACCCTTTCTCATTATATCATTAAAGTTTCAAGCAAAAGAAGTTCAGAGAATACTATTATAATAGCATTTCATTAGAACACTAGAAAGAGATTTGGGAAAAGACCTGGTTTTTATCTCAGTCTATATCCCATCAACTCTTGAATTTACACATCCACCGTTGGACTGCAGTAGAGAAAAATCCCAGTGAATTTGCAATGCAGGTGGTTTCCTGTAAATGACATATGGTGAGTTCTTTAATCCTAGCTCTAAATTAAACTTGTTTGAATTGTGTGATTAATCAATTTACACTGTTATCCTTAAGATAAATACTTCAGGGCAAACTTCCACTAACATTTCTCTTTTCTTTAATAACTAATTCACAATCATTGTTTTCACAACATCTTTTCATTCTTAATCAGGCTTTATCTACATTCATAACTGACAAGAGGACAGAAGGACAAGAGGTAAGACAGTACCGCAAGTATTGACATATCTTCTGAGAATAGGACAGATTAATTCTTTTATCCTATTTTATATAGCTACTGTAAATACACAATTTTTCTTCTTCATTTGCTGCAGTATAATGGGAGATCACTGAATTCACAAAATAGCCTTAACTCTTCTTATTAGAAGTCTGTATGAGTTTAAAGTTCAGAAGTATATGAGTTTAGGTTATTGTCTACCTATACACTAATATTGCTACTCATATTCGATTCCAGCTGCTGTAATAAACACCTGCTACAGACTGCCAAGACTTCTCCAGTACATTTAAATACCTATTAAATACCAATTCTCATATCTTCCCTAATTTTTATTTGCATAAGTTCTTAAGTGTCATCAGCAAACATTAGTAAATACACCGTCCACTTCTTCTTAGCAGACTTACTGCTTCACAGTATAGTACTTTTCTACGGCATCTGGCTTTATAGCTGCATGAAGATAAAGCAGAAAAGCTATGTTAAGTTTACCTTTTTTTTTGCCTAGGTTGGTTTTGGTTTTTTTCCCCCTGGTTCAGACCATGCTACTGACCTAGGAATATCCAAAAGAGGAGGGTAGAGTAGGATTAGGAGAAGTATGCTAAAATGTGGAAGTCTTCAATATAAAAGTGCATGTTATCCTGGAGATAAAAGATTGAAGCTGATGAGTAACTACTTCAAATACTTTTACTAATACATTTTAAAAAGTACATCAAAATGGCAAAATATAAGTGTCACAGGCAGATGTCTACACATCCTGGATAGATAAGCGAAAGGGAGACAGCATTAACTTTTATTATACATATATATAATTCATAAAAGTGTTAGTGCAGTCACTGTATATGTGCAAAATAATACTGTTAGTTCTATATGCTAATACCCCTCAAAATTAATTTCTCTATAATACAATATATATCCAGAAACGAATACACATATGTTATCTTGTTAGTCAGAATCTATTTATACCTTCAAAAGGCACTGAGACATCACCTCTGAGAGTAACTGTAAATCATTTTCTGCTAATATCAGTTTACACAGTTCTGACCTGTATTTAACTCTGCATAGCTTAACTTTCCAAACATACACACCGCATTTTTTCCTTCAAGTCATTAATAACATACCAGTCAACAACCACTGGGATCTATGCACGGAAGGGGTCAAACTGCAGAAAGACACTGTGTGGTATTCCTGGTTTTCTTCATGATAAACTCAATAAAAGTGATATCAATCATAAAAAAAAACCCTCTTCTCTCCATGAATAGTATCAACAAGTAAGGTTTTGTTTCCTATTGCTTAGCCAGTGTATATAGTTTATGACAACATATCTTTTCTTACAATTTTGTTTATTTTCCCTGAGGTCTCTTGGGTCACATTATTATCTAGAATAAAATGACACCGCTCTGTTGATTCCAGTGCAACAACGCTATCTAAACCCACCATGAAAGATTCATTAAAGTGTTTTTTTTTTTAATAATGTGCTTTGTCAGATGTCTTTTATTTCTTTTTTACTAACTTTTAAAGAAAATTTAGTAGGCATAATTATCCTTTCAATAAGCAGTGTAGGCTTGATCTTCTCATATTGTTGTCATCCCACTATTATGCAATATTTAACTTTAATAAATCTCTCATTCTATTTCACATCCATTTCTGGTGAAACATAGCAGTTTTCAATTCCCAAAGACTTTCTAAACTCCCAACATACAAAAAACCCCAAACTAAACAAAACCCACTGTTTCAGCTACTTTTAGAAACAATTGCTGTTAATTTACTTGATTGATTTTTCACAATTTGCCACATATCCAAGTATAAATTGTTTGTGTTTCCTATTGGAAATTCTCATGAAGGCCACTATTTGTGGCCTAATGCTAATACGAAACCTGAGGTAAAGCACACAGGAAATATTTGATGAAACTTTAGAGAAATCATTGCATAACATAAGGATATGAACTGGGTGAGCAGGATGCAATATTTTTATACTTCAGATGATCACGTAGCTTATCAGATATCAAAACTCAAACTTCTCCTACTGTTAAAATATTTTTAACTTTTTTTTTTTAAGAAAGACATTACATGTGGTTAAAATGAAGTGTTTATACCTTAACTTCCTTCTAGTTGGGAGCTGGATATTTTGATTAACAATCCTCATGGAATTTTATTTCTCCACCTTTTTCAGTGTATGGATATGTTGACCATTTCCAAAGTAAATCTTACATAGAAAAATCTCAATCTATGGGAGGTTACCTAAAGGAGATGTGAAAAATGAACCTTCTAGTAGGTAAAGTCAACAGCGCTAAGCAGGAGTTCTGTAACTGGCACCAACCTTGTGACTTCAGCTGTGAAGCCTACTCCACATTCCAATAAATCAGCTATGCATCTCTTCTCATTAACTCATCCTGAGAAGTTCCTTCCCACGAAGCACTGCATTGATTTACAACCCTTTGAAAAGGACCTGAGCTGGTAACAGATTCTAGAGACTGGGACAGCATTCTAACTGGCAAATAACAACTAACTGACAAATCAATATACCCAAATGTATTAATTAGCAAGGAATGTTATTACTACTTTTTTTTTTAATTTTATTTTTTTTAAATTGCCTATAAAGCAGTGAAAAGATGACAGGTAAGACTTGTAGTGGTGACTTTTATGTTGGCAACTTACACTTGGTTACCGGAAATAACTTTATTTTATCTACACAAGCTCATCAGTATTTTGCTTTCTATAATTACCAGTCATAAACTAGAATTATTTGTTAGATCTTCTGGTATGATTTTGTTTTGATTCACTGAAGATTGAAGAATAACACAAACAATTCACAACTCTTCATTTATATTCTATATGTGAAACTAAACATCATTTCTCCTCGATGTCTCATTGAAGCTAAACCTCTTCATATAAACAGTGAATACAAAACAACAACAAACAAGAAAAAGAGTTCCTGGTACATCTGTGCAGAATTTTCAGAGGCAAATTTCATTTTAAATTCATTGGAGAGAGAATTGATCTCTTGAGATGGTCTCAAGTTCATTCATAATTGGAGGAAGGGGGAAAAAAAAAGTCGAACTATATGAATATTTTTACCCAGGTTATTTCCCAGTGCTACTCAAGTTCACTGAATGTATACATGCTAACGCGTGTATGTAAACATCTAAAAACTGCTACAGAAAGATGTAGCAAAATGAACTGTATTGTTTTACCTTTGTTATAATGGTATGATAGAGGCAAGGAAACCCAGTCGTTTCCACGCTGTATGCCTATAGATTTTCTGGCCATCTGCATGGCTACTGAACTTCATTGTTGAAATCCAAATTTTACAACAAGCAAGAACATCCACCACACTATAGTTTCGTAATGCAAGCATGAATGGCAGGCTACTATATGACTGGAGTACCTGGCAGCTATACTACAAACTTGAAGAAATGTTGGAAGACTTTCAACAATGATGTTTACAAACATGTCCTACAGATACTGTTGAGTTAGCATATATAAGCAAGAGGGAGGTAGTTCACCACACTGAGTAGGTCATGGCTAGGCAGAAAGATTACGTGAAAAGAAAATGATAATCACAGAGTGATATGGGGTTGGAAGGGATCTCTGGAGATCATCTAGTCCAACCCCTCCGCCAGAGCAGTTCGCACAGAAGCGTGTCCAGACGGGTTTCGAATGTCTCCAGAGACAGAGACCCCACTGCAACACATACACAAAGGACTCAACAGATGGGACAAAATTCTGACTGAGCTGATAGAGCAGCTCTGGTACATTAGCTGAAGTAATACCATACGTTCTCTTTCAGACATCTCAATCTCAGACAAACCCAACTTTGTTTTGAAAATGGTTGTTTCAACTTTTTAAGTCACATGAGTAGGATGAGGTCTAACATTTCAGTCTTGTGAAGAAATTTTGGGTTCATTTAGTAAGAAAAATCATCCTAAAGTAAGAATCACATCTAACCAAAGCCACAGCCTCAGGAGCAACACAGGCAGGCTCTCCTAGAAAAAGTCTGGTTGTAAAACATCAGGGTGCTTGCCCTTGGGATCTGAGCTTTTCATCAAAAGATATTTTCTTTTTTTTCAGTTTTGTTTTGTCTTTTTAGTTTTCTGGCAAATATTTGCAGGTAAAGGTCTTGTAATAGCTGATAATGTTCAAAACCCCTCTTATTTATCTCCTCTATCTGCTGAGAGCTTAAAAATAAAAGTGCAAATATACTGAAAGAAAGAAGTGTAAGCTAAAACAATAATAAATATTAAGTTAGCTAGTTGCCAGTCTCACAACTATTTTTCCCCATGGCAGTTCATACCCAAAGATGGGTTTTCCTGAGGAAAAACATTCAAGCAAACCTGAGTGACTTCACCTTCTGAACACTTGAGTTACTTTTTGAGTTAGAACTTGCAACTGTTCTCATTTCAAGTTTTCAGAAAATCTTCTCAGAAAGTCGTCCTGAGCAAATACTTAATTTGGATAAACTATCTTTGAAAAAATCTTCTGTTTCAGGGGAAGGTGTATCTACTGTATTCCCAATATTAATTCTGCTGTAGTAATGTTAAATAAGACCTATAAGGATGACTTTCTCCAAGTACAAGCACTTCCTCTGAAAACCAGGATGGCTTCATAGTTCCAATGAGGCAAATAAAAATTTTATCATTGTTGTAGAGATCAGGATTTTACCCAAAAATTTACCTTGTCAACACTTCCTTTATGAGTGTACCTTTCTGGTACCAATCCCCATTTTTCCTCTCCTGCTTTTGCTAGAATTCCTATTATAGAAGGTTCTTGGGGAACCGCTTATGTTTCATAACAAAAGAAGCATCAAAATTAATTAATTCATGAGCATAAATTTCATGTATAGAGATGAATCCAGACATAGTGATGGAGCAAGTGCTTAGTGAGGCATGTCGTATCAGGTATTAGAATTTTAATCTTCTTGTACCACAATTTCATCCTTGTTGAAGAACAGGGAAGAACAGTTTTTCCCCAGACTTTTCAGGAAGCGTTACACAATTTGAAACCTCCCGGCTACTCCATGAATCCCTGCTAATATGTTAATCTTTCCCACAAAGTTTGAAAGGTAGAAGAGCTGTCTGCATTGAAACCTTCATCTAGTGTTCAAGAACCAGCTACCGAGCAATACTGGTAAAAGACATGTTCTGTTCCTGAATAACGTGGCCTCTTTCAGCTAAATTGCTTGGTTTTAAACTTTGGTTTTGTCAAGAGCCACAGGATGATTCAGACTGCAAAGAATCTCATCAGGTCATCTGTTCCAAGTTCCTGCTCAAGGCACAGTAATTTGCAGAAGCTGAGTTTGTACCAGTATCTCTACATACACATAAGAAGCACTACACATTACCAAGTCCATTTTGCACTTTTAACCTACAATCCTGCAATAATTTTCTCATTACACAGGTGTGCACAGTTATCTTTGAAAAAGGAATAAAAATTAAAATTCTTCGGTTTTCCTCATTTAAAAAACGGTATTGCTGGTATTAGCATATTATAAATCATTTATTGGAATATATTGGGATTAATTACATTGCTACTTGAATTTTAAGATTTTTTTTTCCTGTTGTGACATATTTACTTCTATGGGGTCAAAAGCAGGATTTAGCTGGTAGTATACTGCATAACCCAGAGGGCTTTACTCTACTCTCAGTATTGTTACATGAGTCAAAATCCCATTATACCTGGCAAGGTAAGCCAGTTTCATTGCCAACCTCTTGGTATATTTTACTGTATTTATAAATACATTAAATTATATGGACGGTAACAAGTTTTCTACATAAACAGAAAATAACGAATGTGGCTAGCATATGAGTGACAGCTACTGTTTGTTTTGACACAGGATACACTTGCTGTTATAATAATTTTACAGGGGGTGGTGGATCAGCAGAATCACAAAGCTTTACAAAATCTACCACACTGTATCCCAGTCTTTCCTGTGTAAACCACAGTTTTGCAGCATTCATATTTTTAAGCAAGTGTCAATACATGGGATATTATTTTTTTCCATTGAGAACGATCTGTGCAGGACACTCATTTGTAATATCTGACAGTGAAAAAGTGGCCCTTGAATGCATGGCATCATTTACCTGCAACATATTTCTGTCTCAGAGACAGATTGATGCTCTTTATGACAGTTTTCCAAATAAATCTCATTCCATTCTGTCTTATAATCGTTGCATTTCTCTGTGCTGTCTATTAAGACTTGCTAAAAAAAAAATAATCAATTATTTTCAGCAGAAGCCATGCTGTGTTCTGATTAGAAAGGAAGTTGTAGAGGAATTAATAGTTTTGAGGTAATAAAACCAAAAATCCTGCTCATGCTCTATTGCATTAATCAAATCTTACTTTAAGACACAATTCAGATAATTAGTCGGTTGTTACTGGCTGCATTCAGTACAACCACTGTTGTATCATTTATATTAAAAACAAATACGCTTTTAATAAATTATGGCATTTCAAAGCGTGACTAGTGACAGATAATTCTATTAGCAATTGCAAATAATTGGATAGTGATGAAGGGAAGTGCAGTAAAGACTTTGGATGAAATTGCCCCTCTTCACAGAGTGAACAGCACTCAACTTACAAATCACTGAAGTGTTGTGCTGAAGTCCCTTAATGCCCGTGGTTTGTATTCTCCATAGAGCTTCCAATACACATGTTTATACAACACTTTTAGCTTATCTACCTCAGTAAACTGTGACCATCTCTGTAGCCAACCAACAGTAAGAACTAAAGTATACTGAAGCAGAGGTACTGCAATATGTACGATAAATATTCAGGATTTGCTGGAAATCAGAAAGATAATTTACCCAAAACTCACTGGAGTCACTGGAAAGGACCTTGTTTTTAAACCTTATGGTAAAATGTTGGGGTTTTTTCTGTATATTCTCACTAATTTCTAAAAAAGCAAAAGGTCTAACAAAAAGGGATGCACTTTTAAAAACATATCTTATAGAAGTATTTCTAACAGCCATATAAAACTGCAAAAAGTATCCCCAGAGAACTGGGTATAATTCTTACTCTGGACACAGGTAGGAGCTTAGAGGTACCACAGATTCCTGGAAGAAAAGCCAACCAAAGCACGTCTACACAAGCATACAAACATTCAGACAGAATCAACTAGACAAGAGGTTATGGCAGTCAGGGATAGTCAAATCCTCTGCTTTATTAGGAGAGATGACATGAAAGGTTCTCCTGCAGATTTACTCTGGCTCCAGCATCTAGCCAGGTATGTGCAGAGAAAAGTAGTATTTAACCATGTAGATTAAATGGAACAGATTAATTAAGAAAGAATCTTATCAATTTGGAAATTAATTTGAGGCAGAGAATTTGAATGTGACTCCTTCAGACTGCAGCAGATACCTGCTGGACCACAGAAATTTATTTAATAATCTGAAGTGTAACCTCCTCTGTTTCAGTGTGGATTCAAGTTTGACTGAAAACCACCATCCCAACAAAAACAAAGAGAGAAAAAAAAAAAAAGTGGAAGAGTTTGGGGTTTGGATAAGCTACATCACTTGTAAATTTCTGAGCATTTTCCTGATGCTTCCAGGTATCAACAGTCACACAACAGGGTAGCAGCTTGAGTTCCCACCATGGAATTCATGGAAACCAGCTGAAAAGATTAATTCACACTGCATGTCTTAAAGCCTTCCTGAGGGTACTCGCTTCCTAAGCTTCATTTACCATTTACAGGAGCAGCAGGTCTACCTCTGCCTTTCTGAACCAGTAGATGAACATACAAATACACATTTTGCTTCAGCAGTCAGGTTTTTTTGGTTTGTTTTTTGGTTTTTTTTATTGGCTGAGGCCTTATGATCTGTTTTGTACTATCCTGGAAACTAAGAATTAATATGGCATGCAGAATAACTTGTCTAGAGGTTGATTCTTATGCTCCATACGCTGTAATACAGATGGTGTCAGATCTTTGCACAGTACACATTGCACTGTTTCAGTTCACCCTTTCCTTTACAAACTCAGTCAAACAAAGCACACTTATGGCACAAACTTTGGGTTAAGGGGTTATGGCTCAGCTACTTGTTGCTCCCCTCAGAAGGCTGCTGCTGCAGATCAGCTGGTATTGCAGCTGATAACGCAGTCTGTGCCTGCTCCAGTTCTGTCAAATGGTCTGACTTTAAAAAAAAAAAGTATCCCACAGATGGGATGAGAGGGAAGCAGATGCATAGTTAAGCTGTCAGATCCAAAGGGTGATAAATTCTGCCTTAGAAAGGCAGAGGGTACAAAGGAGACAGCAACAAACCACCCAAGGCAGTGATCTAGTGAGCTGCTCAGCTGCAGTCAGAATAGCACCACTGGCCACATCCTCAGGCGTGCGCTTATCTGGTTTTGCCAGTAGATTTCTTCTCCCACGTGATATTTGCAATATAAGGAACTGCACAGTTCACAAGGGTGAAAAATACACCTATACTACATTTGTACCCATGTTGTTTTTTAAAATCATTTTCTTAAACATATGAACTGAGATTATTTGCAAAATAATTAATCATAGGATGAACTGTGTTTGCAATACTGAAGTTATTGGAGCTACTACAATTTACAGCCACCGAGATTTTGTCCCACTGTATGAACGACTTTTAGCAAATTACTGAATATCATACAGAGAGAAAATATAAAAGGTTCATTTATAAAACCAAAGAAGAAATAAATCTCATCTACCTTTCTAGACATCAGGAAAGCTTTCCAGACTGAAATGATGACTAAAATTATTTCCTGTGTTCAATGTCTGCTTCCCCTTGTGTATTAATTACTCTTCCATGCTTATCTGATACCAGTCTGCTTTTAAATCGCTAATTAAAATATGAAATGCAGAAAGCTATTTTTAAGAACAGAATTCTATTGTTTCATCAAGCTGAATTATTCCTTCCATATTCAAAGAGGTGTTACCACGCATTTCAGATCTTAGGGTCCAAAACGGAACGGAAACCAAACAGAAAGCAATAGCTCTCCCATCGCTTTTCAGTACAAACCTTTATGCTCTGTTTGCAGTCTGTCTCAACAGTTAACCAAAATCACTCTCCTCTGGGAACTATCCTGATCTAATTAGTAATGCTGGAGCATGACCACAAATACAGCCACGTTAATCTCATCTACATTCAAAACACAGGGAAAAAGTCTCTTATTGGAAAGAAAGATTCCTTGTATTTCTTGCCCCTGCACAATTCTCCTCTGTCTCTACTCTGTTTAGCTGCTTATTCTGGGGGTTCATTTTCTTGTACCAAAAAGACCCCCATCCAAAACGCACTCACAAAATACTCTTCTACAGGACCTTTCAAATCACACTGTCAGATGCTTGCCCCAAATGATATCTAGGCACTTGGTATATAGTGATAAAGATAAGTCTAAAGGGTCTTTATTCAATAGTATTTTTGCAAGATCATGTGAACATGTTGTAAGCAAGAGATTATTTTAAAATAAGTAAAAAATAAAGTCTGAAAATCTCAGTAAGTACTATCTACTTGAATGTATTGGTTCAAAAAAAAAAAAAAAATCAATCATCAGTTCCCTGCTGTTTAACAAACTCAGTATTCACAACCGGAAAAAATGTATGGTCTTACATCCATTTGGGAAGAAGGCCTGATACTGCCTCAACATTATTCAAATGATCGACATAATATTTGTACGTATAAGACATGAAACCTACATCCCAAACTGCAACATTATGAAGCAAAAATTGCACCAGCACCTTACTCAGCAGTACTAGCACTGAACAAGGAGGTACTTTTGCAGTACACCTCCATGCTATTAGACATCATGGAACTATCTGAATTATCTCTCTTTGTAGAAGAAACTAACCTGTTGTGGACTTTTTCCTTTGGTGCTACACTGAAGTATTTTAGCCTCAAAGTCTCAAAAAAAGATTTTGTTCCTGCCCCTAAACTCTAATGTCATAAGAATTTTTACGATGATAACTGAACACACACAAAACTGGACTTGATTATATTTCCATCACAAAATGAAAATTGAGAATCTTAAAAACAGTCTTCTCTATAAAGTTTTGTGACAAGAGCTTTTGCTTGTATGAAACACAGGAAAGAAGGGGAAATTCAGCATTTACCTCAGATTCATTCTGGTTATGATCAAAACTATGCAAACTCAGGTGCAAAGTGCAAAACTCAAGTAGATCCAGAAAAATTTCTTTTCTAGCTGCTTATACAAGTGAAATGTGTATAACACTACAACTTCCCACTTAAGTTTTCAAACTCACATACTCAGATGTTTCAAACTTCTGTTATAGAGTACAGCTTTGCACACCCTTGGAGCTACAACTTTTCATGAGAATATCAAGGCTTTGTGTTACAATTCTTCGTACAAAAAAAAAAAGGCTGTAAAGAGATCAAAGACACTAAGAACAGTGTTCCTGAACATAAGCAAACATATTCAGACTATATATTTGCTGCTAATTTGCTATCTTCAGTTTTCAAACCCCAAAGTACAATGAGCAAAAGCAGTTGTTTAAAAAGGATGCCATTGATTCACATTCACCATACAAAGGTGGCCACATCTGAGGCATAAATGAAGTAAACTCACATACAAACTCATATAGAGCCTTCTTGACATATTTTCAGGTTGGCTGATACCCTCCCAGCCACTTGCTGATTGTGCTTGTTTCACCTTAAATGAAGAGGTTGGAGGATGACACTAGTCCTTTTATTTCCTTTGCGGTTAAAAGTAGATAGAAAAAGCGAAACAGAAGTATTTTACAGAGATCTCAAATATAATTATGTTGTATCTGTAATTGTACTCTGCAATTGTACATTCTAATTAGAATTACTTGGTACTTTTTTTAATTGCCTAAAATATTTGGAAAAAAATATTCCTTATGTCTATTTGCCTACCTCTAACAAATAAAAACACCCATTTCTTGTGCTTGGTATTATAACAGTACTAAAAGCACTGAATCTCACTCAAACATTTATAGTGGGCATGGAATGTAGCTACCACGAGGTACTGAGCTAAAACTTAAAAGCATTGAAGTACAAACACAATCTTTAAATAAATAAAATGTAAATTAACACAACCCCCTCACACACACTTACCTGTAACTCATTATATAGTTGTAAAAAAAAAAATAATTTAGAAATAGTGTGGTGATGCGTGTATGTGTAGGAGAAGGGAGAAAGAACGTAAGAGTAAAGCTTAATGCTGCTTTCTCTGCAGGTCCCTGCTTGTCTTCCATTATCCCTCCCCTTTTCCCTTCAGTTAGATGCCTCTTCCTGCTTATAATTTTCCTTGGAATTATTCGACTCTGTTGGTTGTTTAGGGGTTTATTTTCTGGAAGCAATACTGCTTGGAAGTGGTGGATGATCCTAGATTTAGTATTCACACAAACATGCATATTTTATGAATGTGGGTGAAATCCTGGCCTCAGGGATCTGCTGTGGACCAAATGAAGTTGAACTGACCAAGATTTTGTGAACCCCAGTGGACTTCATCAGGGATAAATCTGTGTAGTACCCAAATTTCTGATGCTTTTACTACTACACCATCCAAACTCTATACAAAATATTTTTGAGAAGCAAAATATTTGCATTTAGTACAGCAATTAACTTTATAATATCAAGTCTAATTTTAAATCCCAGTTTTCAAGTTTTACTTGTCATCTTCCTCACAGTAATTCTATTAACTTTCAACATGTGACCTAGCTTTAAGCTCTGCACATTCATTAATGTGAATAATAAAATGTGTATCTCTTTAAATCAATTGTGCAATGGTCTCTTGAGGAAGTTCTGCCAAAAAAAAACGAAACTCCCTCTCTCACGTGGTTTTGGAAATTACATGAGGCCAGTACTTACCTCCCATTCATTGTCCTAACTCAAAATGAAGGAGATTATATCCAAGACTTTGCTACGATCTTTCCAATCTTCCCATGTAGGTGGTAGCATATGATTACTGCAACTTTTAAAAAGTTACTGTCTCCCTTGTTTCAGGAATGAATTCCACTAATATTGGTGTTATTCTTGCTTTTCAGTTTTCTTCTTTTCATACCCTCTATATGTATCTCCCATTTCATACAGCCTTCTACATTTCCTTTAATATTTCATTTCCACATCTCCCCAATCTCATAATATTGACTATTCAAGTAACATATAAAAGCTTTATCATGTGAACCATATATATATATATTATATGTGAACCATATATATATATATGTATGTATATAATTCAAGCAACGCTTGAATTACTAACTCTACTTCTTGTGACTCCTGGCTATTCTTCTGAGATATTTGAAAGTAAACACATGATATGGGCCAGTTAAACCTTTGTAGTACAGGTGGACTAAGGTTTATGATTAGAAATTTGTTAACTTTATTACTTTAAAAGAAAACTGCTCTTTTCTGTAACTCTAAAAAGCTCACTGCATTTTACAAATATTAGGGAATAAATACAGGTTTGTAATCACATTTTGAGAATATGCATATTTGCCCTAAACCTCTTGCTACTTCCTCTATTTTTCTTTTTACTTGCTATGTCTAAAATTTTATAGCTCACATAACAAGCACACAAATATAAGAAGCATGGTCAGACATATTTTTATGGTAGAACTTATGCAACATATTTGTAGCACACAGGCAACATAAAAATCCGATTTGAAACTATTTTCAAGTAGACTATTCGGATTCAGCCCACCAACTACCTCTTTCACAAGTGTGCATTTTATTCTATATTTAAGGCTTTAACCAAATTCCAATCAAAACCAGTGGATTCTGTCCACTGATTTGAATGTGCTTCAGATCTAGCTCATGCAGGAACACAATTAGGCATTTGAATAAAAATGCTCTCAAGTGCCGTGCTGTTTGGGAATACATACTCTCACTGAATATAAAAGAATAGCTTAAATTCACCAATGTTTTTAGGAGCTTTGCTTCATATTCCTGAATTCTAAACCAGGAATTTTTTATTCTATTTCTTTTACTAAATAATACTTACGAGCACTTCTAAAATGAAATGGAGTGTAACTTTTAAAAAATCTTATCTCATTTTTTTCTTCCTGCACAGGAGTGTTTCTTGCTTAAGTGTTACATTTTAGGAAAGAAATTCTACAATGATACATTCACTGCAACATCAATTCAAGTCCCAAAGCACATTGCCTTGCAAGAAGGCATTACAATATCACATGGACTACATGCTAGAGCTCCAATAGGTCAAATCAAATATGATGTAGCAAATGCAAAGCAGTTTCATTTGGATGCACGTAGGGTAGCCCAAAATATTTCAGAGAGACAGAAACTTATAGTATCCTCTGGGCATCAGATAGCACAAGCACTTATCCTGTCATTCTATCCATTGCACTCGCTTCCAACTGCATGCTCCAGCTTCAAAAGGAGAGCTCCTATCATGTCAGAAGAGCAAATTATTTCTTAATCCCTCCAGCTCATCTCCCCAGACCACGTTGTTTTACTGCAGGTCATACTGAACCATATCAAATTACTGTCACAAGCATTTGCAATACGCTGTGTCACATCATTAGGCAAAGCAGACATGCAGACTAAGGACAGCTTTATGTATATACACATGTACACAGGTAGATAACTGGATCTGATCTCCGTTGTTCACCCAGCTGCAGTTTGGTTTCATACAAATCACTCCAGGGATATACAAATAGAATAGAAAAGCTCCATTCACTATTTGAACTTTCTTTGTACTTGTCTGACACTGGTAATTTGCACAAAATTCAGCTGCACAGAAGTAATATTGTATGTGTACCTAACTTTGCAAATTTCATTTTAATAATACAGACAAGCACAGGGATTTCAACTTTTTAGAGTATTATTCTTTTCCACTTGTTGTCATGGATACTAGGTTTTCTCCTCTTTTCCTTTTCTCTCCTTCATCATATTTGACTTTTCTGTGTTGGTGTCCATGGTGACATCCTGCTATCGGTACACAATGCATGTCCCAACTTCCAAATTTTTATAATGGGCTGAGGCATTTAAGGAAGTTTCCCCTATGTGACTGACGTTATTGCATCTTATTCTCCTTGTACTTGCAGGAAAGAAAAAAAAAAAATCTGTTTCTGTGTACTTAAGAGATATTTTCAGTTTTATTCACTTGGATAAACTCATGAGTTGCAACATCTTATTTTCAGGATGGCCTCTGGGGACAGCTGCCATACATTCAATCCATCACACAGGCAAACAAGGATGCAGAGCAATCAGGCAAATGTTTATGCATCAAAATATAATTGGCTAAATTTCCAGAAGCGTGGAGCTTCAGAAGCAGATAGTGATAGCAAGCAAGCAGTGCAAGAAATTTCAGAATCCAAGAAAACCAAGTTAGAGTACTTCAAAAATACACATTTCCTCCTATAAGTCACAGTTTCTTTCAAATGATTTACCAATATACACCTTGGGGGTGGGGAACTCCAAAGCCCCAAAACCCCAGTACTAAACTGATGCACCAGATTTCATTATTTTATTACTTTATTACATTTATTAGATCCTCTTTTCATTGGATCCGACATACACACCCAGTAGAGGGACAACCTACCACTTAGGACTGGCTCGAAGGTGCTTCTTGTATGTCTACCTGATTTGAAGGCACACCTTGTAGGAAGGAGTTGGGGTTTAAAAGATCTGTGCAGGGTCATGTCAGTCCTGGATTACTATAAGGACCAGACAGTTTGGGCTTATAAGAAAAAAAAAAAATTTCTCATATGAGTCTATATACAGTGGGCAAAGTCCTGGCCCCAATGAGTCAGTGGCAAAGCATCCGGTAGCTTCAATAAGGCCAGGATCCCTAATGGCACTTCAAATTTTCAGTCAGTGAAGTGTAAGCTGGGCATGCAAGCTCCAGGTTTACCAAAGTCCCAGTGAAGCTTCAAAAAACAAAGCAGAAGTGAGTCACTGTTGGACTTCGCCTGGCAGCAGCTTTCAAACATTCCAATGAATATTTGGTGGCAGGGATCCTGCCATACTGTTGTAGTCAACACAGAGAAATAATTCAGATCTGTCTTGGTGTGATAAAGTAACCCAAATAAAAGATGTTTACAGCTGCATGAAATCATATTTGTCAGGGCACAAGTGTAGGAATTTTTAAGTTTATGGTATTCACAAGAAGTGTTCCCTAGTGTAATAAATTGTAGAAATCCAGCCATTGGTACTGTGAATCACGGACTAGCAAATTCCTCCCTGAGATGCAATTCAGAAACATCTCCCTAATTTCCTTCACTTGTTTTTCCATCTCCCCAGGAGACAACTATTCTAACTTGCTTGCTCAGTACACTGAGGTTTGAAAACTGACTGCTAATTACCATGTGTTTCAATTCTCAACTTAACTAGTGATCTGGGAAATCAAGCCATGGTCTCATATGTACAGTAAGATCAATAAGGTACCACCTAGACTGCTGAGACACGATGTCAGTATTTCCTGTTTTATAGTGCATCCACCCTCTGGTTTGCCCCTAAATTCTAATGATTGTGTGCTGTTAAATTATTCAGACTGTTTGGTCAAATTTACCCTATTCTGGAAAAAAACACAAAAAACCAAAAAAACAAGACTCAAACCAAAAAACCCCACATATACCAAAAAAAAAACCCACCCCAAACAAAACCAACCATGAATGTGGACCCAGTAGCTATAGACAACTGATTCCAGAATAGCTTCTAGATAATGTATAAAAAAGGGCATAGTTATTTTAAAATTTGTTTTACAGGTGATCTGTTTTCAAATTTTACAAAGGGCAGAGGGAGCAAACATGAATTATGGCTGTTCCCTTATTTAAAAGTCAATAGATTTCCTCCCCACAAAAACAAGCTATACAGATAAAATCAAAATCATTAAAGAGATAAGCTATATGGAAATAGGGTGGGGTTTTTTCTCCTATGCGATAGTTGGTACAGGTCTATGGAATGCAATAGAGTTGAGCGAATTCACCAAAGTAGCAACACAGACATCCTTACGCTACTTGTGTCCTCAGTAACTGGTATCTAACAAATAATGAAGAACTGAGATGGGGAAAAAAACCATCATGTTTGTGTTTAGACTTCTATAGTTACAGAACAGTCTTTAGATGTACTTATGAAACCTCTAGTTTTGGGAGGACATTTTCGCAGCCCAGAGAAATAGGTAACCAAAAAAAAATTTATATCTTGAATTGCCTACTTGGTTTTGCAGAAGACAAAAAACCAAGAAGAAAAAAAAAGACACTACTTACAAGGCAATACAAAACAGCTCCCACATGGCTGGACTGGCGTTAAACTTGCAGCAGACCAGATATAACCAGGTTAAAAATTAAATACTATTACTGGCAAGCAGCATTTGCAAAGGATTGTACAGTCATGGACCAAGAAGGCAGGTTAATCCATTTTCAGTTTCATAGTTTGTGATACTGCCTTGATTTTTAAGGCGTTTTCTGACATCACTCAATTCTATTAGGATGCTTCATAAAAATCCTTTATTTGTGGTCTCTGTGTCTACTCTAACACTAAAACCTTAATCCTCTCTAACACTAAGGTCATTATCTGATCCCTCCATTATATCTTCCCTGAAACCTTAAAGCTCTTATCTAGGGATCTCTTAGTGGGCCACCCATCTGTTCAAAGACATGATAGCCTTGACTGAGGAAAGTAACCCCTTTGCTAATAGTCCTCTTCATCACCCGTGATGCTTTTGAAACATTATCCGTCAACTTTTTTTTGGCAGTGGCATTCTGGTTTTGGTGGGCATCCCTCCTAAACAAGATTGTTGCAGGCACAATTAAAAGAGCAAAGCTGCAAGTCAGTCACCAAAAGAGAGGGAGACACATTCCCCTCTCCAAAGCAGCCTAAGCAACTGAAACAGGACAGGGAACCCTGGCTGCAAGTCATTGAGTAGCTACAGGTCACAGCTTTCTGTTGTGATCTGTCCTCAATGTGTTTATAACCAGCGTAGATATCAGGCAAACAGAAGGACACAAAGAAATACGGCGGAAACTTGCACCAACGACTCTCGGGTTTGGTGATTTTTTTTTTGCGTCTCATACAAACTATTTTAAGTGATAGAGACCTTAGGAGAAACAGGTACAGCTGTGACACAGGTAAGGGCATGGTAAAGGTAGGTCTTATTTTTCACTAAGGGACAACTTCATTACATAATTAGGTTAGCTCAAATCTCTTGGCTACTATTTGTTTCCAATCCAGTATCCCAAAATCCCAGCCCCTCCACTCACATACACACACCCCCCCAACAAATACTCAGAAAGGCCCTGTGCAGGAGCAATATAGAAATAGAATTCACTCTGAGTTTTTCTTCACGCAGACTTCACCACTGCTCTCTTGTCGGTGGAAAAGGGTCTGTGAAACCGCCAACAGAGAAAAAAAGTACCATGGCTGGGTTTCAGCAACGGGATGTGCTTTCCTGACAGAGTAGATCCAAATAATCTCTGGATCACTTCCTGGGACATACATCTTGTAACATCTCATTGAGATCATATATTTCAAGTCAGCTTGCTAAATAGCTCTCCAATGAATAAAAAACAGGTTCCAACTAAACAACATTTTAAAGCTGAAATTGCTAACTTTCCATGGATCTATTTTTAATTCATTAAAAGATCTTCCCAACAGAAATATCATAGAGTTATAATACCCCATGGGATCTATTCTTCTGCTTCTCGATATTCCATTGTCTGCAGTGAGATTAGCTCCCATGCACGTGTTTCCCACAATCCACTAAAATCACCAACTCCTTATGAGGACTGACAGGTAGGTACCACAGGAGATACAACCTAACCGAAGACCATAATAGACAAGAGAATGGAAATGCAATTGCTGAATTACAGCCTCAGAAAGCACCAAAGTACCTTGTCAAGTCGAAATATTTGGGGTCTAGGTATTTCAAAGATATTTTTTCTTGGGGGAAGGATATCTGACAGTAGCATTTTAAAGATATGTAGGCCAAATGACTGAAGTGGCTTCAGTGGAGCTGAGAAAGGTAGATTTCCTTTTTTCCTGCAATTTTTTTTAGTCGTACTTTCTGCCTGTATTTTTCCTGTTGATGAGAACCCTGTCCAGGTTTTTTCCTCCTCCTTCCTTTTGGAAGACAATTAAGCAAAGCTAAACCCCCTATAGGCTCTGGTCAGCTGACCAGATATCAGCTGATACAAACTTACTTTTAAAGACCTCTACTTGAGCATTAACAATGGCACTGTTCCGCTTCCCATAGAGACAGGCAACTACTATTTGACACAAAACTTGCTTAACTTTGGCTTGCAAGCTTAAATGAAGGAAACTAGGCCACAAAGCACTGCAGTGAATTCAGGAAAATACAATACAGCATAAAAAAAAAGGGGAAGAACCACATGGAATTCTTCTCAGGGCTCTTAAGGTAAATTTGTAAGCTGTAAATTTGTGTATTGAAAATGCAAGCTTGGGGATAGTATGGAGCGTTCTGTCATTATATCATCTAAAGCTTCAAAGCCCTCTTCTTCTGTCTTGTTGAATTCTTGCCCAGTGTAGAAGATACTTATATTCAAGCAGAACAGAAGCTAATTTGAAGATTTAATGTACAACTGCTTTTAGACAGTAATAAAATCCTTCTCAAAGCATTAAGTGTGCAACAGCATTGTAATAAATAAAAGAGCTTTCAGACTTACATCTCCGATTTCTTTGTACTTAAATCCCTATTGATGGTGCCATAACTACCTCTATCTAATTAGACCTTGTTTTGGAAACTGTGTATACTGCTGCCACAGCTCTTAGCGCTTCCAAATGAAGCCAGAGGTTATCACAGTGCTCAATAATTCAGACTGTTTTCTTCAACTAAATTCATGGCCACACTAGCATGCAATAGGAGTTTAGAGGTTGCGATTTGCACTCCTAATTTGGGCTAAAAAACTTGATATTTCCTTATCCAACAATATTTGTGTTTATTCTTTACCTATACGTGTACTTTTGAAAGGTAAACCTCGGTATTCCAAGTGGCAACGTAAAGGAAAAAATATTTATAGGAAGCTTGAAATGGTAAATCCAAACAGCATGTAGGGCTAATATAGGACTCGGAGCTAGTCAAATTTTCAAGGGAAAAAATGGACTGTGACCGTGGGAAATGGGAACATTTTTGTATTACTTACTAAGAAAAACAGAAAAATCTACTTCCTATGAGGAAAGAAACAGGAAGCAAAAGTGAATGTTTTCCCTCACTACCATTCTATCATAATTTCTCAAGAACTAAAAGGATGTACCTCAGTACAGATTTCTTCCTACTTAAAAATTAAAATTTATGTCTGAATGTAAATATTGCTAAAGCCAAAAATCACTATTCTATCAGGTTATACACAGATACCGAGTTGTGTATTTCTTCAGCCATTTTGAGATTTGGCAAAACTGAAATTAAACCTTTTCTCTTCTCATAAACGATACAAAACAATTGCTCTGAACGCATTAATTCTTGGGCACAACCAAAAGTATTTGTGATTTAGATCTTCCCCTTTATCTGTTTTTTAATTAAAATATTTTTATTTCCATATTTCAGTGAAAGACAATTATTTGGTTTTGTTAGCAGTTTTCCCCACAAGCTTCTTCTCTCTAATTGCTATACCTTGAATTTTCAGAGTAAGTTTGCTCGGTGGCTTAGAAATAAAGGCATGCATCCACAATGCTATTCAAAAAAGGACTTTCCTGAAGGAAGAAGAGTCAATATTCAGACTCCAAAAGCCAGCATTTTCAAAACCATCGGATAGCTTGTAGAATTAGATTCCCTTCTAACCAAACATATTCAGAAACTGTAATTTTTCAGTGCCCATAATTGAAATCTCACCAAGAAAAATACATATGCTCTTCCTGTCTCCATACAGATCACCTCATTGTGTTGGCTACCGTTAGTCTGTTGAGCCAAAATAAATTATAAAACAGAGCTCTTCCTAGTTAGCTACTTCCTAAAATGAAAAAGACCTGTTTTTCCATTTAAAAGAAGTCTTTTTTTTTTCCCTAAAGCTTTATTTATGTGTGGAGAGACCTGTTTTTCCATTTAAAAGAAGTCTTATTTTTCTAAAGGTTTATTTATGTGTTGGGGATAGCAATTCTGCTGATGTGTGTGTGTCCTTTTTCTAAGGCTACCTCTCTTAAATCACCTGAAGTCTGACAAATTCATCCTTCCTGAGACAAGCGTACACTGTGAATAAGACTTCAGCTAAAATCCTGCAATCCTCCTCATCAAGGGGGGATACCCCCCCCTTTATTCGTATCTAGTCCTCTATTTTATGCTCTAAACACCTCTCAATTTCATTAATCTGCCATGGGCAGAGACCTAAGCTGACACCAAGGTTATTTAATTGTGGTCAGCTTTATTGGAATTCGTATGATTCCTGAAGTATAACAAGAATGAGAAGCCAAATGCAAAATTTCACTTAAAATCGAAAGTGATTAGTGGATCCTGGGAGGGTTATTCATAACCTCACTTTGAACATAATTATTCATACCTACTACACTGTTTATGCACATGGCAAATGGCTGCAAGAATTCCAGACAGCACATAACGCACCATAATTTCTAAAAGCCTGGGAGTGCTGCACTTTCTATTTTCCTGTTTTAAGCTGGTTTATTTCCTTCCCTCCCCTCTCTTTTACTTAGTCCTGATGCTCTGCCCTATAAAGGCCTTCTTTCAGCTGGATACTGGCACAGATTGTCTGTGTAATGATGACTTTATACATGGACTACTCCTGGCATGGGATTGCTGCCCATGATGGTCCCTCCCAGAACTCTCTTCTTCCTTTTATGCCTGTGTGCTTTATGTTTGTTTACATAGACCATACTAATGCTATTGGTGGTTACAAAGTAATAAAAACATTTTCCAACAGCATTTATTAATCCATTGACAAATGATGTCAAACATGAAAGCAGTCTACAAAAACCACACGCTTTTCAAGCTCAACTATTATGCTAATATGTAACAGTTGCTTACTTTTGTGTCTATTCTTCTTTTTCCCCATGGGCAGCTGAGCCACTTAAGGAAACTCTCTGCAATCCGAAAAAGAAAATGCAAGACATCTACCTGCTGGCAATGCTTCATTAGTATTTATTCATTGATTTTCTTTGCTTTAGAGAACAATGAGCCAGAAATGTAATGGAGCTTTTTTAAAATTTAAATTCCACTTTAACTGGTGTATTGCTTGTTGTGTTCCATCACCAATTTCAGCTACTGTTTGCCAGCAAAACAACTCTTCACTTGATGATGCTTAGTCCAACTATGACCTTGGATATATAAACTAAAGATGAAAGTTCCCACTGTGGGGAACTTTCTTAACTTCTGAAAATCTGGACTTATATTTTTTTGAAACCTTTATCAAAATAAGAGTTTAGGGTATGATAACTCAATGAATAGTATCAAAAGTATCCAGGTATCAAATATCCAAGTATCAAAACCTTGATGGTAGGCACACGAACAGCTTGGAAATGACCAAGTTAGTTTCATTAGGAGAGGAAAACACTGCTCTGTTGCCACTGTTTTGCCAAAGCTTAGTGGCACCTCACACTCAACCACCACAGAAAGGTTTTTTAAGCACTTGTTGAACAACTTCTATACCCAAGCAGCTGACCTGAAAATACCTGTTTGACTGGTGTTTTAAATGCAGGAAAGTCTCAGACACCTCAGGCAGCTGTAAGCTCACTGACACTGCTGGCTGGGCTGTGGAGGCTCTCCACAAGCGGTATGAAGATGGCATTCATTCTGCTAAAGCCAGAATGAGAGGGCAGAGCAAGAGAGCGCTCTGGTGACTTGTTATGCCCTCTCCTCCTCCCCACGCAAATACAATTTGAATGTAAGTTGCTTTGTTCTGGTCTAGCGTGGCGTAACTCCCCTAACTAGCAAAGGTAGAGCATATACGTATCACACCATTAAAAGCCAAGAAAGAAAGGAGCTAAGATGCAGTTTTTCCCCTGCCTCCCCTCTTGTTCTACAGGACAAGTCCAACCACTGACTCATACTCATCCAAAATTTTCCCCTTCACACAAACCAGATGTTCACTTCAGTCTGTGAAAATTTGAAGACAACATTATTGTATCTCCCTCCTTTCACACATAACAGGAGGCACCCCAGCAGAATTTGCTTTTCTACAGACTTATCTAGTGGGGAATTTAATATATCTATCTGTATCTTAACCATGTTCCTACCCTGAAACAGCTTCATAAAGCAAGGGGCTACATTAACCATTTTCGTAAGACCCAAGCAATTAAGCACAAACAACGCAGCTCAAGAAACTCTGACTTGCAGTAGAAGTAGTATGTCCATTTACCAGAACTACATTAACTATTTAACCTCAATCTCCCAGTACATATTTCACATCTATTTTCATTCAATTATTTTGTCAGACTTTGTCCTAAATGACACACATTTCCCAAATTCTCAACTTGATAAATTACATTTAACCACTTTTAACGAAAAATGAATTAAATCTCTGTCTTCCCTTTAAGGTCAACTGCAATGAGAATTTTTGCCCATAAAGGAAAAACAAAACAAAACCAGAAAGCTTTTTACCAGTTCCAATGCTGACTTCAGCTAATGTTCTTTCATTAAGTCTCTGTGCTTTCTGTGGGCTTCTCTCTTTTGTTTCTATCTGTAGTAGATAAAGACAATTTAAAAGATTTAGGTACCTCTTCTCTTTTGTCACCTCCATCTCCTCTGGTAATTGCAGAGTTGTCTACTTCAAGCATGCTTTTTTTTTAGAATAGGTTAATTATGCAGGTGCACAAGTTCATGTGAATTATCATCTTCTGGGTTTTTTTCCTGAATATTAAGAGCTTCTGGCTGCATTAATCGTCCACATCACAGAAAGAGCCCTACTGTTCCCTACAAAAAGAAGTGCACCAGTGAGTAAGCTCCGAAGTCTCTTACACCATCAATGGAGAAAGTAAAACAAATCCACCCTCATTGCTTTGTAAAATGCTAAGTTTTCTCAGTAATTTCTCTGCCAGAAGATGAAGCCAAACCTGCATCATTCTGTCATTTAACTTGTATGTAAAAGGTTTTTGGACCCTTTCTGTTGAAAGTGTCTGCGAAACAGCAAGTTACTCTTCTTGCCAGTTTAGCTTAAATAAATCAATCAATGAACATCGCCTTTTCCTCCTTCTGCATACAATTTCATCTTAATGCTCTGTGTTTTGCCAGTTTTATACCAGTGACTTGTTGGATAACATAACTAAATTCTGGGCTTTCGTGATTACAAAAATATATCCACAACATATGTGTGTGTGTGCGTATCTACCTATTCATATACAAAATTTGACTTCAGAAATAAATTGTTTGAAAACCTCACCATAACACCTCAAAACAGTGCCTGCAATTATGAAGGCTGGGGTTACAGAAATTTCAACATAATGGTGATGTTTTTCCCTTCTCCTTATCAGACTTGTATGCATAGCAACACTCCATCAGGTACTCCTCTTCCAGAAGAATAGATTCAATGCTATCCTGAAAGAGCCATATCCACCCTTTCTGAAATTAAGCCTATTCAGTATATTTAAGATAGAAAGAGTTCAGTTATGAGTCTCCATGGTTCTGCTACATCCTGGAACACAGGCAAACAACTGACTACTGGGGCCCCATCTTAGTCAAGAGTAGCTCACTCCCTCCCCTTATTATTTTAGCCTTAGAGGCAGAGTTTCAGCATCTATACAGAACACAAATACAGAATCTGGCCAGGTAAATTAGCTCTCTTTGCACTGTATCAGCACTCCACCAGTGCAGCTTTATGACTTCATTGTTACTACGGTGTCTTCCCACTAAAGACATTGACAATCAGACCCAGGTTAATGATTTTTCTCAACGATGATGTGCTCAAACTTGCTCCCTTTTTGCCTCATTGGCTCTGCAGAACTAAGAGGAATAAAAGAGTTGAAATGTTTATAGCTCACCAAAATAATGAGATTGTTTTGAATACAGCTATGGACTATTACTTTGGAAGAAAGGAAAAGAAGTTTGCTGTTATTTCTAACTTTCATGATTTTTTTTATAACACAGACATGCAATTTAAACTTGTGCAAGGCCCAGCTTTCAGGTCCTTTTTTACGTTTGGAATTTTAATTGCCATAACAACACAATGTCTTTTTAAAATTGTTTCACAGTATTCAGTTACAACCACTTCTCAAACCTATTTGTTCTTTGATCTCACAGAAATATATTGAGTTGTGTTTTCCTCTGAAACGTACAGTGGGCAAAGTGTCAGTAAAATGATAAACAACCTGCAAAGAAGTAACGAAAAACATCATAAAATCCCTTTGAAAGGCTTAATGCACAACACAAAAGTAGACACAGCCAACTATTAAAACTCACATAAACAATTGCATTTAAGCTCAGCAGTCCACGATCATAACAAAATCTTCCTATTTTTAACCCATTATGAGATGATGTGTGGGTATTACTACAACTAAATCACATATCTGGGGGGGGAAAAAATAAAATCACTCATATGTGTGATGTACATATACAAGTCCTATTTCACCTCAAAGAACTCAATTTTCAATCCTACTAGAATTATGATCTTTCAAATTAAAACAGACATCCATTATATCTGATTTTTAAGGGGTTATAAAGTTCCAGAACATGAATTTTGAATATTGGATGAATATTTTTTTTCAGTGATTCCCAAATACAATTTTTTCAGTCACAAATAGGAAGATAGGTTGTCCAGCTGCCAGCCAAGTACTACAGTCAGAAAGGTGTGTCGGTACAGTCATTTGAAATTACTAAACAACTCGTGTCAGACAGTCACCCTCCTTCACTAGGACAATACCCCGTGTATTGTCTTGCACTAACACCACAGTATCTTTTATTTCCTGCTATTCCTATTTCAATGATCTTTATTATAATTTTCTCCTCTTTTTACGGTGCAGCAAAATATTATTACTTGTAGCCTGCCAAAGTACAAATTCGAAATATGATTTCCAAATATACTTTTATCCAAACCAAAAAGGGGAAACAAATACTGTTTTCAGCAAAATCAGCACATGCCCTCATGAACTGATGGAGCTGTAATTAGACTTTGTTTTCCAGCATTTCTCTAAACAAAGAGTATTTACTACTTCTCCTTGCCTCAAGCATCTGATCAGAATTCAAATTTTTCCTTATCAGCTTCCCCAGACAAAGTTTTCAAAAGAAATATCAGTTATTTAAATTAAAGCATATTGTCTTATAAACATACATTATAAATACTATTCTAATCATTCTTACAGTGCACAGTTGACACTGGCTTCATCCATAGAATTAAAATACATCTTAAATAAGTGGCTAAGTGCAGCTAAAACTTGAAAGGTTTTATCTGTGTTTGTTAATACTACGGCATAATATTACAGATGGTGATGTAATGAGAGCTGCATAATATAATAGGAAATATTCCTGGTTTATACAGGAAAATGATGGAAATTGCTAGATACATATTTGCTTCTCCATCTATTAATCGCACACGTTTGTTAGCAGGTCATCTAGAAAACTGAGACTTTATATCTGCTTTGCATGAAAACCTACACTAATCTTAGATGTTACACAAGTCTACTGTCCATGGAAAAAAAAATAACAAACCATGTTGTGTTGACCATAGTAGAAAATTTCTTTTTCTGAAGGCCTCCACCACTTTTCTTGAAATCAGTCTCCTGTCCCTCAGTTTTCATTTGTAGGTGGGGAGAAGAAAGTCATGTATAGATGGATCAATGGGTTTATTTCCATAAGAACTGAAGTGAACATAAAACTGACTTTTCTTTCCTCTTTCTTCATTCAAGAGAAAGGATAAGATTAGGTTGTCGCAGTAAAACTTGGTAGTTTTAAGAAGGACACATCAGCATAGTACAGTTATGAATCCATGAAGATGTAACTCTTCTCTGAGTATGAGAGACTTTTTTTGTTTGAAAGCCTGCTTAAAAACAGGAAGAGACTCCAATTAACTTGAGCAGCTTTGGGATTGCAAAACGATAAGAAACCCCAGCAAAGATTAACAGAGTTGAACCAGGAAGGACATGCAGTGAGTTATGGACTATATGGGTTTTTAGTACCTTTAGCCTAAGCCAGAATGAAAATAGAAACTATCAGAGAAACAGGGAGGCAGAGTAGGGTAAAAACAGCGCATATAAAAAAAAACCAAAAAGCCAACACAACAGAAAAAAACCGAGATGTCCCAATTGTGTTATCTTGTAGTGCTTACATGGCATAGTGCACCAGCAATATGGAGAACAGGAGCCCATGCAAGGAAAATAGGAGCAAGATGCTATGTTGATGACAGCAGTGCAAACTTTTCTTCCGCATTTAAGCACCGAGTTAGCACTGTAGGCTTTCCCTGTTGATTAAGGTCCAAACCAAGACAAGTTCATTGTACATACATTAGTAAATGGCAATCACTTTCATTCACTACAGGGTATCTGTATAACAACGAAATTCAAAATGGTGGCTTGCTGATAAAGACTTGTATACTGACAAACTTTAAACTATTACAATTTCTCAGTCTTCAGAGATACACTGCTTATTGCACAAGCGGCAGCATTCTTGAAAGAACTAATAATTTTCTTGTGTACAAAATGGAAATAGTGAAGACAATCATTATGCTTACAGCATAACATAGAAAGAAAACAATTCCAGCTTTAAAAAAAACACTACTGCTGAACTATTTATTTAATAATATCATTTTCACCCTTGTAAAAAAATAGAGGAGAAAAAATCAAGGAGTGTTCCTCTTAACTAACAATAAATTCATGTACATGGAAGTTTTCTTGTGTATAGTAAAAAAATAATCCCTTCTTTTTTTGCAGTTTTCTATTTCTGCCCTCAAAGCACGTGATAGATTGTTCATATTTGTCAACATGCACCTTAATACCACTACAGAAGCTTCACCTCAGCAAAATATATTTATAGCAAAACCTTTTGGTTTCCCCCACTAATTTTCCCAAACATTTTGAATTTTAATGATCAGAAGTCAACAGCCTGCAAAGATAGATATGCATTCCTCAGACAAGCAATATCTTGCACCAATGGAAATAAGTGTTCCTTTTAATACACAGAATAGACATTAAATGGCTCCTGATATCCCCTGTTCCAAAGCCATCATTGATGGTTCACTGTAGCAATTTTACATTAGAAATAACAGCTATGTATTCATGTTTAATTTAGCAAAACTGTAATTAATACTGTGTAAAACCAATCAAGTAATAAGATCCAATGAAATGTGGCTACTGCATTTCCAGCTCAGATTTCCCTTGCAGGTCTCAAACAGGAAGTAGCTCTCACCTGAGTTTCCCACTGGGTCCATTTCATAGATGAAATCTAACATATTTAGATATGGAGCCGGCACCTCCTGCGGCCCATTTAAACGAGCCATATATACAAAAAGTATTAATTTATAGAAATTAATAGAATGGTTTGGGTTGGAAGAGACCTTAAAGATCACCCAGTTCCAACCTCCCACTAGACCAGGTTGCTCAAAGCCCCATCCAACCTGGCCTTGACCACTTCCAGGGATGGGGCAGCCACAACTTCCCTGGGCGACCTGGTTTTGAAATTCTGTATTTCTGGTTTCCGGTTCTAATTTGAGGGCCATCTTTGAGTTAAATACACTATAATTTTACATCTATCAGTCTGGTATCTTAAATAATCCTGTACTTTGGATCAACAGCAGACAAAGAGCACGTCAGCATCCTTCAATGGAGAAGAGCTAAAAGATTCAAAAATTGCCGATAATACAAATTCAAGACCTAGAACTGACTTTCCAATGCAAGACCTCTCATAAGGCCTCACAGCCATTGCATGCCAGGGATCCACACACTTGGACAAGAATTACCCCCCCACCTCGTCTCCCCAGAGAGCCTCTGCCATCCCTCAAAGCACTTTGAGATCAGTGACATGGTGCATGTTTTGTAGCTTATGTGACCAATGACAAGACAGCTGGTAGGTGAACACAGGCTTTGAGTTCCTTCTGCTTGTTTCCCTGGTGTACAGCAATGTGTGATCTAAGGTGGAAAAAACACCTTAAAAATACACCCAAAAAGGAGCTAACAGTTTTTAAGATCAAGTGATCAAACGGGATTAGATTTTTTTTATTATAGGCTAATTTTTGGTTTAGTTCTTAGTCCAACACTTTGTCCACAGTTTTAAGAAGCAGAGGTTTTCATTGCATTAATCCTCACAGTTTTCCTGAGTTACTTAATATAGAATTCAGTGTGTATAGGTAACAAATTAATTTTTCCCACATTGTACTAACTTTTATTTTTAAAACAAGAACTCCACCTGTAATGAGACTTCCCCCTGTGCCTGGCTGATATTTAAGATTCTCCCCCAAAAATTCCTTCAGGATATTTAGATTCTGATTATTCTGAATAATTTTGCAACTATAAACATTTCCATCCATTCCCTCAGGACATTAAGGATCTAGCTATACCTACATACAGCACTCATTCTCCAAAGAGTTCTTTAAATAGCCAGGCATCTGAATATAGAAGCCCAAATCCTAATTTAGCTCTTCATCTCTGACCTTCCAGGGACCAGCACACGGGAGGAGTGACCCAGCTTCACACCGGGATATACGATTGAACAAAATCGCCTAGATATACATGCAGAGTCACTGATTATAAGAAAATTGCACAGAAAATAGCTGCTGCTCAACCCCACCGCCAAGGTAATGGGCTTTCAAGTGGCCTCTCCTACTCCATATGGACAAACATCCAACCCCAGGACAAGCACAGCTCTTGAGTGAACGTGCATGTAAATAGTACTATTTTACACTGAAATGAATACATGTTCCGCAATAAAAAAATGACAGAAGAGGAGAAAGGGGAGGATTGTTAACACTTCATTGTCATTTTGCATCTGGTTGAATCTAACAAAAAAGGTTTTAACACAAATCTGAAAGTCTAAATTTAGTCACTAAAAGACAAAACCGAAGACCTCGCTAGAATGGCAATGACCCCCTTTAAGTTGCTCATGACAGAAGAGACAGAATTCCTTTTTATTGTGCCAGATAAGACAGTTAAAAATTGCTCATTCATGGATCGCATAAAAATGTTTCCCTTTTTGAAATTAAAAAAGAGAGTAAAATTATTTTACAAGGATAAAAGGGAAAGCAGAGAAAAGTTTTTAAGTGTACTTTTTAAACCTTTTTTCAGTTTGAACTTGTGGAGATGTTTTATGTGTTCAGACAGCTTATGAGCTGGCAAAAAAATGGTCTAAAGGGAAAGCAGCACAGGGAAAAAGAATAAGAAACTCTTCTCCAACATTTGATGGCAACATCATCAGGAAATACTAAAGTAACACTTAGAAAGAAAGGAACTGTCTGGATCCTGTATATCTGCCCTCTTCTGTTGCAAGAAACCACGTCATTATTCATGATCTTGAAAAGATTCATCTTCAGCTATTTTGGTTTTTTTCCTCTCTCTATTTTTCTTTTCAACATTTCACAGTTTTGCTCTTGAAGTAACACTTACACTTTTAAATGTTGACACCTTACAGTGTAGCTTTTAAAATGTGAAAAGTACAGTTTATCTAAATTTCCATGTCATTTTAAGCAAAAAGATACTGAGAATTAGTCTAAAGGTGTTGGAAGCTGGGGGCTGGAGGCAGCATTTCTTCAAAGTTTGGGGATCACCATGAGAGAAATTAGAATTTTTCAGCATCTATATTCTAAAGAGAGGTGTTTTTTTTCCATCCCATTAAAAAAAAAAAAAAAGAAGAAGAAAGAGTTGGGTTTAGGACTGTTCTAGTAATGAATTATTCTCTCTACTCTGCAGAAATTCAGAAAACTCACCAGAACTGAGATGTCAGCAACTATATGTCTAATGTATTGGAGCAAGATAACTAGGAGACAGCTAAAGAAAATAATATTAGTGTTACCACTGCTGAAGATAGGAAATAAGTATTTCCCATTATTAAACAATAAAAGATGAATCAGTAATGACGCTTGCTAATAGAGGCATTAGTAATGATTTCAGGATACTAATGCATTCTCTGAAAATTAAGATTTAAAAACACCTGTTTAGAGTTAAACTTTACTACTCTTTCACTAGTATGAGGAAAGGTGCTTTCTAAATTGACCTTAACACCAAGCAGGTGTGTAAATACATACTCCATGTATTTATGAAGGACATACTTCGTATCCTTCATGAAGAAATACGCACAGAAGTGCACTACACACAAGCAATTAACAGGTAACTGTAAACTCATCTTACCAACAAAAACAAATTTAAACATATCTAAAGGTTTGTGATCAGGTGACGTAAGAAGGTAAAAGACGTTCATGAACTGCCCAACTATTAATATATACTATAACCAAGTGTTTCCTGCACAAAATTAAAACCTAAGTCTTACTGGACTTTCCCAAGAATCACTCTACAAATGCATAATCAGTTGCTCATTGACTTCAATACTGCATGGAATGATTCACACAGAGGAAAATTAGAGAAAGACCACAAAGGGACAAAAGGTTTTCCTTCCTTTTTCACAAGGCTGTCACAGACAGAGGTACCAGGAAAGATTAAGTTCGTAATGGTTTTGAAGCAGATCTGTCTAGAGCTTCAAGAGAGCTTCCCAAAGAAAGCCTGAGACTTCTAAGATGACAAAACCCACGCATTAACAGAACAGTCACAAAAAGGCTTTTTAAACAGAGAAAAGTCAAAGTGATTAGACAAAAGAGAATAGGAAAAAGTATGGTTTATCCCTTTGCTTGCAGGCTTGGTTACAGTTCATTCACCACCTCCGAGTGGCAGCAAGCCCTGCACAGACCACCTGAAGTTTCTTGCTTTCCTCACGAGGCCAGCCTTGTTGCCTCCTTGATGTTCTCCAAAGTCTTTTAGGCTGTGACTACACAGCAGATACTTTGGTTTACATTTGCTGCTCAATGAAACCAACACAAGACCAACAGATAAACATGGGTCTTGCTTCGAAACAACTCCAGCCATATAACTGAGCTAGATACAGCTTTATCTTCTGTTTCTAGAACTTTCTGAACTTCTGTTTTGCAACTCTGTGCTGTAGGTCACACCTACCCCCCTACCCTGAGATCTGTCAGGGCATCTCTCTTTAGTGCCCACTCCCTTGATGGGATCACTCCTACCCATTTTTCTTTAAGTAATTTAACTCCATTGGGAACAAAGTCAAACTGAAAAACAATGGTCACTCACAATAGCTCAAGAAGGACTAGGTCCTCAAAATATTGGTAGTTTTGCAGTGCCCTTGTCTTCCACATCTTTAGCACTAAGGTGCAGAGTTTTATACTTATGACTCCTAAGTTACTTCCATTATAAATTAAGGACATAGTTCTAAGATTGACAAGTTTGGGGTTTTTTCCAGTGAAGAAAATAAATATGTGTAAAAACTCACATTTCATGTCTAAAGAAGTTTTATGAAGAATTAAAAACTGTGTTAACATAAGACTGGAGGAAAACATGCTTCGGCATAGAATTCACATGAAGGTTTGCTTAGTTGTTTCATTTTCACCTCTTGTCTGTGTAATAAAGGTTATATGAATGCATTTGATATGTAATTAATTGTGAAAGTAACACTCTTCCAGTAACCTCAATATCAATTTCTGTTTTAAAACTCTGCATTTACATTCAAAGTGTCCCCCAAATACGGCAGATGCTTCACAAGGATTATGGAAAGTTAATGCTGTCTCACCTTCTTTAATACCGTGATTAATGACTCCTGGTGACTTCAAAAAAAGGCACAATACTTTTGCATTACTGATCTTAAAACTTACTTCATTACCAGATTCTGAAAAGACCATACACATTAAGCAATTATTTTTTATTACCAATGTGTAGTTAAAAACCCCATCAGATGAAACATAGATAGTATGTTATAGCTTAGTATATATTAGAATATAGTATATTATTTTCATGTCTATGTAATTCCAGGCCATAAGATGATCATGCTTCAACATGATTTTTTTTTTTTTAACGTTCCCAGCTACTCTTTAATTGTACATATATATGTGCCTTAGCCAGGTCAAATAACAGTTATTTGAAAACTGACCTTGATCAATAAAATCAACTTTGGCCTAATTCCACATAAGATATGCTTTTAGTACCAAAGGATTAGGTATAAGAAATAGTTTTACGGAGTGAAAAAAGTAAAGCAGAAATATGATAGGCTAAATCACTTTCATTTTTGTAAGCACATTTTGCCAAGTATTTTGATTTGGTCTGGTCCCTTTCAGTTTTCCCCTGTGTGGACCAAGCTGTTATTTGCATTTCAACACAGGAATCAAGCATTAAAACACTGTAGTCAATAGTAGTCAAACATGAGTTTTAAGTGCATTGCCTGAGTATTTGCTGTCTGTTCAGCTGACCACCTTCTGACAAATCCATCTTTAAGGGCTGTAACTATTCCTCTACACTCTAAAAGGAAACAAGGGAGCACAAAACTGCTCAAGACATCACTGAAGCCTTCCAGTCTCAAGTAAGAACAATAACAACAGCAAAGTCACATCAACACATCTTTGCGTCAGCAGGAAGAATTAAGTACAAAGATTTTGTCAAGGAGAAACATCCTGGCTTTAGAAAAACCTTAGAGTGAAGGTAGACTGTGTCCATGAACTACCAGCAAAGTAGTTCATGCATGAACTACCAGCAAAGTAGCATGAATGAAAGTCTTGATTTGAGTTAGCCTGCAACAACTAGAAACAACAGGGTACATTAAGAAAAGACATTTTTAGTTCATACTTTCTTTTCTTTATTGTTGAGTACAAAGGTACTAAAGAAGTGACTATGATTAAGGCATTTTCAAAAAGGAATTAAAGTAAAAATGGTGGTACAAAAAGAGGTTGTATGTCGTACATACAGCTATTTAAGGGAAGAATCACATGGAAAATGTTGCAGAAATGCAAAGTCTTTCCTTTTCTTCTGGGAGCAGATCACTGAAGAGAGAAAAGCTGCCGAATGTTTTATGTTAGCTTCAATACTTAAAAAAGGAACAAGTAACCACAGCCTACTGAACACAGTATCAGAAGACTACTAGAAAGCATGCAAGTTCCTTTGACACTCTATTGATTCCCTTTGCTTATGAAGCATTTGTTATTTATGCAAATATTTCTGACAACCACTACAAGATAAAAGATTAATAGTTCAACATTAATGCATGACCACTAGAAGTAATTTGAACACATGACAGTTTTCTATTATATTTTTGAATTGTAAGAGACAGTACCATAATCAATATTTTATTGGTATTTTCTTCTCAGAAAAAAAAAGAAAAAATGAAACCTGACTGTATTTCAAAAGGTATCCAAATGTATTCTGCTTTATATTTTTATTTTTGATCAACTATACTTTTAATACATTTTACCTGGAGTCCATTGCAGCTGCACAAATATATGACATAAAACTAGTCTTTATCAGAATAAAGATTCCATAAATCATTTATAACAATACCAACACTAAGACCAAAAGTGTTTGGTCTAAACTGATTTGTCTCAAAAACATACATTCCATCTCTGATCACTGTGTTTTTTAAACAGTCTAAGTGCCTGGAAATGTGAAAGGTTCCTTGTGTCAAGTACAAAAAATTGCAGACAAACACTAAGAATGTAAAAAGTTTTCTAATGCAAATATCTTTTAATATCACTTTGTACATACTGAAATGAAGCAATTATTCAAATCCTCAAGTTCTCCTGCATGAGAGCCGCAATGCAAGATTGCATGTAATAGCTTACACCTCCCACGTCAGGAAAAACAAAGCATTTTTCCACATTAAAACAATGACAACTAGACATTTTATCTAATAATTGGATCAAAATCACTTAATCTTTTATTATGACAGGGATATAGGTAACCGCCATAACACAGCGGACTGCAGAGAGCTGCCACATATCCCAAAGTCTATACTCAACACCAGTGCCAGCCATCTGCATCTAGACACTCTCCAGAGCAACAGCGGGCTGGTTTCATATCACTACGATTCAGACAGGATCTAAATAGAAGTTCAGACAAAGCAAATCTGGGAGGCATCAGTCCTGAGGCCTTGCAAACTCAATACAAAGTTTATAGCCTAATACTATAAACGGACAACAATAACTACCGTGGAATTGAGCAAACAGTAAATGAGGTCAAGTATCCTGCATTATTTCAGATGTAACCAGAGTCAGACAGGTTATAGGACCTGTATTCCTAGAACACTACTTCATCCTCTGTTTAGGCACAAGTAAGAGTTGCGGTTTTAATTCTTACCCTTCCAAGAACTGTCTTTTGAAACGCTTCACCCCACAAAGCAGGTAATGTAGACTACAGACCATCTATCAGGAATTATGCATACCTGAAAGCGCTGGGAGACACTCTTTAGGAGCTTCCCAATGACAGTGCAGCTCCGCATAAATCCAACTAAAAAGTGCGTTTTCAATGTGCTAATGATTCTGTTAGTAAGACAGGGGAAAATTTTAAACCCTGCTATATCTGGAGGTGGTAAGAGGGCTGGAGAGAAACAAACAGTGGGTTTTGCTGCTTAGTTGAGGATGAAAATCTGAAAGTGTTATGCAAATGAATTTTTGGAAGGTGTTGCGCAGCTTATGGAAAGTATATTTACATAAAGGATGTTATTCCTAGTCTATAGTAGTAAGCAACAGGTGATATTTCTTTAAGAGCATTAGGATTAAAAATGCCTAAGGTAGCATTAAAAATAAAGCTGTTTAACTGCTAAAGGTAGCATTCTTAAGGGGAAAAAAAAAAAAAGGAATACAAGATTTAGCTTTTACTGAACTTTACTTTTACTTAAGTGAACAAATTAAATGACTGCTACTTGCAATCTGCTCTTTCAGAACCAGATGCAGAGTGCATTGCATCTTTCCTGTTAAGTTAATGGGCTTCAGACAAGACCCATGAGGGATATGGGCAGCGACGTTGACATTGTCTATCCAGTGCATGCCATAAGTATCTACTGTGGTTTTTGCTCCATAAAACTGTCTTCCATGCTTAGCTTCCTCTTTGCCTCTATAATAAGTATGTTTCTAATGTCTTCATACTAAGAACTGTAGTGAGAACCATGTGCCTTTCAGATATCCTCCCTAAACGTCAGATTTAGAGTAATAACAGCATCTACTGACCTATACAATGTTTCACTGGACTGGCAAAAACCAGCTACTCCTCCACCAAGGCAGGACTCCCCCAACAAAATTCAGAGCTTTACTGAGTTTCTATAAAGATTACTGGGCTGGTGTTTCATGACTTAAAATGTAGTTTTAAGAGAAAAAGGTGTGTTTGCTTGCAAGAAAGTAACCTTTTTCCCAAAGAGTAATAAAAGTTAGACTTTATGTGTATCTGTGTCCCTCCAGGGCCTCTGCAAATAACTGGTCTTTCAGTTTGTCAGCAAAACTGAAAAATTGGATCCACCACCCAGATACTGGGCAGTAGACCAGGCTTTAGCTCGAGGACTCCACCATAAAGGATGTACTAAGTGGAAGCCTTTTATATGAATAGTCAAGATTTCTGAGGATTCCTATGTTTAGCATTGCAGAAGTAAAAGAAAATGTTTGTTTGCAGAAGTCCTTTTAATAGGGAGCACATTTTTTTTTTCTGCTTGAATATCTTTCTAGATCTGCCTTTCCCAGGAATTGCGAAATAATTTCCTCTGCATATCAACAGCACCCCAGAGAATTTCTGTAGCAGCTTGCAAGGTATGTTTCTGTGGAGTCTATCCAGTCTAATCACATATGAGATCTTCAGAGGCACAAATCCAACCCAGGCTGTGGGAGTCTTTATCATCCCCTGAGTGTGGGCAGCGGGCACAGATATGTTCACGATATGGCTGCCTGTGATTGGCTGACATTTGGGAAGTGCCCGCGGGCAGGATGGCTTTAGTATTAATCATCTGTGGCATGGCTTAAAAGGGGTTTATATGAGTCAGTGCACTTTGATCTGTAAAAATCTGGACCTTTGTTTTTAGGACAATCCTTTCTGAATGAATAAGTTGCCAACGTTCTGATCTAAGAATTGTCTAAATTATCTTGTGTAGTCACAAAGATGAGCAAATGTATGCGCAGTGATAATGTGGAAGCGTGCCATTCTGCTATAGATAGAAAGCTGCAAATTTATCTGCTAGACTAGTATGTAGTAGGGCAGAGCAAATCCTTAAGCAACTTCTTTATACTTGCAATAAGTTGGCATTTATTTTGTTGGTTTGAGGTGGGGGTTTTTGAGGGAGGGGTGGGGGTATTTATTTATTTTTTTATTTCACCAAGTGTTTCAATGACTTGGTAACAAAAAAGAAAAAAAAAGCAGAAAAGCAAAACAAGCCAATAATAACTTCCACCAATAACTTTCAAAAAGGCAACGTAGCTCCAGAAGCCACAGCAGATATCACCTCTACCTACACAGCCAACGAATGACTTTTACTGGTGCCTCCACTGTCACTATATCATTTTAGCATTATAACGAGCATTTACTCCAAAATCTTTTCTGCTATACCATTCTGCTTTCATTGCCTCTGCATGCTTGCATACCTACCAAAATGCTGACCAAAAAAGTTGACTCCTGTTATTTATAAGTCACCATAACCTAATGTTCAAAGTATTATTTTAATAAAAGACAAAAAATAATTTGTTAAAAAATTAAATTTCTATGAGAATTTGTCAATTTTGACAAAGCTTTCAACAGAAATTAGGATTTCTGGCTAAAATTACTGTTTCTATGTCCTCTTGTGAGGCTTCCTACATATTAGTTATCTAGGAGGATGGGGTGGTTTTTTTCCCACATTTTGAAAATTTCTATCCTGATGGAGAATAGAATAACTTACTAAACCTTCATATCATCAACGTGTATTACAGAGAGCACTCCCTGGCTTAACTTAGCATGTGTATGTAAATTCAAAGCACTTTGCCAAATTTAAATACCAATATGTGAATTTATGTTAATATTGCATTACTCCTTAGTAATACAGACAGAATTTCAGTATGTAGTATTGGAAAGATGTAAAACATATATTCATATATAATTTATTCAACTGTTTATGAGGAAAGCCTGATGGTAGAATAATTTTGTATAAATATTTTACTCATTGACTCAGCTAATTTATAAATAACAAACTTGACTTGTTAATATTTTATTCGGTGCAAAATGCCAAAATTCACTGGATAAATTATATGCAACACAATTTATATATCTGTAATTGCATGTCACCACTCAAGGATTCAAAAGAAGATTTTTTCCTCTGCTGGTATTGAATTAATTTGTCTAGGTTTTCTTTGTTTTATTTTTAACCTTACTGCCTGCACTGGATAGGGGCTTTTACTTTTGTAGTCAGTTCTTACAAAGAAGCTTCCTATATAAGTGGAAAGTCACGATTCCCTAGTCAAAAGTAGCAGTATCTTTGCCTAGACATTTGCCCTAACTCAGAAAACAGCAACCAGAAAGGAAAAATTAGCAGAAACTTAGCTTATGGCAAAAATGTATTCATTCTTATAATGAAGTGTACAAATAAACAAAGGAAATTCAAAATATCAAGAAAAAAATGTCACTTTTGGGGTTTGGACATTCCTGTGGGGAGTGACGGGGAGCTTCTACACAGATTTCACAGGGACTGATGCAAGGTTTCTCACTATTTAATATTTTCATTGATGTCCTGGATTATTAAACTTTGCCTATGACACAAAGATAATTGTGCCATTTACTTTACTTGGTGTCTAGCTTTTTTGGGATGTATTCATCAATCTATGTTCAGCTGTTTGTAAGCTCTGTGAGCTTTTTAAGACAAGTGAAGATTGTAAGAAGTGGTTTTATGTTCACTATTGACAAGAAACCTTGGAAAGAAGATATCATGACCATTAGCAACATACTCTTGAAGGTCCTACACAAAATATCTCTGGACATCAGATTTTACCAACGACTAAATAATCTTTATCTTTTTAGTTTGAGAAAGACTTATTTTAAGTGTTGCAGATGTATCTTGCCTTAAGAGATGCTTTTGACCCTTTAATCTATATCCATAATGTAGGATTCAGGCTCAGAATGTGCAAAAAATAAGCAGCAAGTTCCCTCCTAGGGAATCAAAGCCTAGCTGAAATTAGACATAAAAGAAACTGAACCTGGGGTTCGCTCATCTCCTACCAACATCGTCTCCTTTAGTGAAGTAGTTCTGCAGAAAAGTTTATTTTAACTTAAATATTGTTGAGAAAGAAGTTCTGAAACATTGCAAGCTATTTGAAAATAAAATTGCTCTTTTACATGCACGTGTATCTTAATAGGACTACTCATTTCCTATTTGCATTAGTCTGCACCCTAACACATAAGCATTAAAGTCTCAACTGCAGTTGTGCAAGTGCTGCATATAGATCATAAGAAAGGTCCCTTCCTGAAGCGATGTGCAGTTCAAGACCTTCACCCTGCAAAGACTCATTCAGAAGATTAGTTATTATTAACTGTGAGAAGTGACAAAAACATACAAGCCTGCCTAACTCATCCGTCTACATTTTTTGTTAAGGATGTGGTACCAGTGATCTCAGTGGAACCGCTCACAGGATATTATAAATTTAAATATCAAATACTGTCTTTGAGGGATCAAAGTCATACACGTGGTATTTCTTTCCTTTTACGCTGTACATGATTTACGATTTTTCTAACAGTGTGTTGTCAGAGAAGAACTGCTGTAAAATGAATTACTCTTCAGAGTGTTAGTCTGGTCCCCCCAGCTGCATAGTATATTGTGAAATGTTGGCTTGAGATAGTTCAACAGTCCATCTTTTATGATCTTGCTTCTGATGTGACCACACTAAACTATTGCCTGACAAATAAGTCTGCATTGCTGTACACCTATTGCCATTATCCTTCCTCTGATTGACTCTATGGCATATTCATGTTCTTTTATGCAGTAATGAAACACATGGAAAGCAGAACACATGCAAACTTCATAAGGAAGACTAGGAAAAGAAACTTCTCTTAGGATGACGGCTTTGGAAGTCTAGTGTTATACATGCCAGAACAGTTTGAATAGTGTTTCATTGAAGCATAAGTCAAGGCCTAAGAGAGGTTTGCATAGAACCTGATTTTTCTGGTTTTATTTCCCCATGTATTTGCCACATTGTTATATAAATGTGCTTCAATTTCCCATCTACCTTAATACTTTGCACCAAAAAAAATTGTGGAATAAAGTATCTTATGATCACAGAAATTCTAAAAGTTTTATAAAAATCCTCTATTTGTCAGCCTCATGAGTTAATCTTGATTATGAAGTGAAGGGTAAACTAAAAAAAAAAATACCATAAAATGTAGTTGCATGTGAAATGAGTAAAATCCATTTTGGGTTATAGCTCTAAATAGTAAACCGCAGTGTTGGAATTTCTTAGCAAAAAGATTTCAGGTTTGAAGTTCAACTTGTGGATTTATGACAGTGAAACCTGAAAGCGTAAGTTCATATTAAGTGATTTTAATACAAGTTTCTAAATTGACTTCTATCTACTTTTCATTTCATGAAACATGTGAAAGAACATATCACTAAGCTGAAATCTGTAAGAATTTATGTATCTACCAGTATATATATGATTTTTTTAAATCATTATTAAAACTTATTTGATATCAGTGAATTGAAACATCTGTCAGTATCTGCTGTTACTTGGAGGTAAAAAAAACAAAACAAAGAAAGAAAACAAAATCCAAACTTTCTTTTGCAATTTCATCAGCCTATGAAACCTGTGAAAATTTTGATTAGCAATTATTCACAGAGATAAATTACTCAAGTGCTACTTAAAATAAGCTGTCAACAGGAAAAGGATAGATATACTTGGCAGACTCATGAAATAGGGTTAAGACTTTAAATTAGCAGTGCAATTTAGCATTCAGATTACCAAGGATGAAACCCAGCAAACAAAAACTCATAAAATGTGGTATGCAATGAAAAGGAAAAATCCAGTTGTAGAAAAATCATACAAGTTATTCTATGATATTTGGTGATGTTACTTGCCTAATTAAATAAGAGGTAATTTCAGTCTTCTGTGACCTTATCTAAATATAAGGAAGATTCTTTCTTCATTTCATCTTTAAATTTTACAAATGCTCTAGTAAGCAGCTCAAACTTTTAATTAAGTAAGACTAAAGTCATACATCGCTACAAGGCTTTTCTACAGTGGCTTCAAGGCAACTTTTTTATAGAATCATAGAATGGTTTGGGGTTGGAAGGGACCGTAAAGATCATCCAGTTCCAATCCCCCTGCCCTGGGCAGGGACACCTCCCACCAGACCAGGTTGCTCCAAGCCCCATCCAGCCTGGCCTTGAACCCCTCCAGGGATGGGGCAGCCACAGCTTCTCTGGGCAACCTGTTCCAGTGTCTCACCACCCTCACAAGAAAGAATTCCTTCCTAAGATCTCATCTAAATCTTCCTTCTCTCAGTTTAAAACCATTACCCTTTGTCCTGTCACTACACTCCCTGATCAAGAGTCCCTCCTCATCTCTCCTTTAGGCCCCCTTTAGATATTGGAAGGCCACTATAACATCTCCCCAGAGACTTCTCTTCTTCAGGCTGAACAACCCCAACTTGCTCAGCGTTATGATACAGAAAGCATTCATACACAGAAACACCATGCTCCTTCAGCCTGTTTCTGACGATACCATGGGAAACAGACAAGTAGTTTAAAATCAAAATAAATCTCTCAATGTCAGTAGCAAGGTTCAAATGTATTGAAAATCTTGTTCAGGATGTACAGGCCAAAAAAAGAAAATACTACCATCAAAGAAATAAAACTTGATATGATTAAGACTTTTCTGACAAAAGTTGCTAATTGGAAGACTCTCCATCTTCTGAAATAGATGCATCACAAGAGCAAACCACTTATTTATAAGCATATATTTGAAGAGTTTTTCTAGACTCAAATGGAAATAATGAAAATGAAAGCTATCCAGACCAACAACAGTCTTGCACTTAAAAATTTCAGTTGAGGAAGACCCAAGAGTAGTAGACCAAGATTTCATCTGAGAAAATGAGCAAACTGATAACTTTTAATTGTTCTGGTCTCCCTTGATTTTCTCCTTCCTCCTCTTTGTTTCCCTTACATCTTTCTTCCCTCCCATCCAAAAAAAATAGGTATATCATAAATTGCCCTTAAGATTGTTTTGTCTGGGTGCATAAGAATACAGTGTGGGAAGTGCAAAGTCACTCACCCAATCTCACCCAAGATTTAATTTTATTTTTTTTTGCCAGAAAAACAGAAGGCAGTAGCTTCTGGCTCTATCAATATACATTTCTATTTATTTCATGTCTTTTTTTGTGTGTCTCTAATCATATTTTGAGTTGGTTCGTTTTATAATATGCAAATTCCTTGAAAGAAATCTAGTTGCAAGTCATGACTGCAACTTTCTTCCTCATGTCCAATCTAAACCCACTCTCTCTCATTTTAAAAATGTTACCCCTTGTCCTGTCACTACAGGCCTTGGTAAAAAGTGTCACTCAGTCTTTTTTATATGCCCACTTTGTACACTGAAAGGCCATAATAAGGTCTCCCGAGCCTTCTCTTCTCCAGGCTGAAGAATCCTGCTTCTCTCAGCCTTTTTTCATAGAAGTTTTCCAGCCCTCTGATCATTTTTGTGGCCTTCCTCTGGACCCACTCTAACAGGTTGATGTCTTTTTTGTGCTGGGGATCCCAGAAATGAACACGGTACTTTAGGCGGGGACTCATAAGAGTAGAATAGAGGGGAAGAATCACCTCCCTCAATCTGCTGGCCATGCTTCTTTCTTTACAGCTCAGAACATAATTGGCTTTCTGGGCTACAAGCGCACATTGCCACCTCATGTCCAAGTTTTCATCCACCAGTATCCTCAAGTCCTTCTCTACAGAGCCTCTCTCAACCCATTCATCACCAGGAACCTTGCAGTTGGCCTTGTTGAACTTCTTGAAGTTCACATTGGCCGAGTTCTCAAGCCTGTCAAGGTCCCATTGGATGGCACCCCTTCCCTCAAGCAAAACCGCACCACTCAGCTTCGTGTCATCTACACCTAAATAATATTTCTAAAATTGCCTCTTGACCTTTGTGCTTTACACGGATTAAAAAATTATTAAGGACTTGGCAGAAACATACCTCCTGGTAATACACTCTTTAACATCACATGGCTAGATTCATCTGCTATACCATTGTGTAAGTGACCTTATCTCCTAAGACTGGAGAAGACAAATGCAACCCATCAGAGAACATTCTGTGTGCATCTGCTGAAGATATGTTGCTTACATAGTAAAAGGGGTGTCTATTAATATTGGCATTTACAGACTACAATGATTTTTTTAATTAAGGTCAATAATTCATGTTTTTATTAAATAGCAAAAAAAAAGGTGGCTTGGTATAAAACAATTCACAACTAATTTTGTTTTCTGATCAATACACACACTTAATAACCACTATCTCTTTTAAGCCAGGGACTATATTTACTACAACTCAAAGAAAAGTTTCAGGATCACAGTGAAATAATAACCAGCCTGCATCTGAACTTTGTTTTGAAAATTGAGATAGCTCAAGTGTGAAACCATGCAAAGATTAACTTCAGTTTATACTGGCAGGAAGATTTCCGGACACAGCAATGTGGAGTTTGCCTCTGGTAAGAATGAGGCCTGTAAAAGCACATGATTTGGCCATGTTGATCATCAGTTCCTTTTTCTGCCATTGAAAAATCATCCTGTTTGCTTCTCTTTATTTTTAAACCTCTTTATCCTGGTGCTGATACCAGTGCATTCTGTCCTCCTTTGGTATTCAGACTTGTACTTCATAATGAAGCAAACCCAAGTTTCCTGATCACATATTCCATAATCACTTTTTGCTGATTATTTTTTATTATATCTTTCTTTATAAGAGGAGGAGGTTGTCTTGTAATCATTGTTTTATGAGGTCTGCCAAAGTCAGAACAGCATCTTTCTGATTTTAATGGACATTTTCTTTCTGTGTTCAGGAGCTTCTAACCAGATTCATGCCAAAGCAGATTGCACATTCTAGTCAGACATTAATGATATGTTCCACCATACAACATTTATTAGCTTTCTATTTAATAGTTTATAACCAGAAGCATCATTGATGAATACTTTAAATACATTGCTATGCTTGTTGACAGGATTTGATATAGACACACTCTCAGTTACATAGATATTTACAAGACTAGTATGAATGTGTGTATACACACATATATATGAATCAATAAGGAATTTCTTCATGAAAATGTACTATAACTTCATGAAAAATAGTACAGGCATAATATTAACATATTAAGTTTTTTAACTGGAAATGCGGATGTATTGCTGAATTCAGTATAGACAGAACAAAAAATGGCTAATATTAGGATTGTTGAACACTTTTTATCAGAAGTAAATGAAAATCATTCATATTAGCTGTGGTTTTGGCAAGCATTCATGACTCAAAGAAATTTTGCTAAGACAGCTAGTCAATTTGTCATAAAGAAATATGTGTTCTTTCACGAAGCTAAAGAATCAAGAAAATCTAGCACTCTGCTTTGAAATATAACATGGAGCGTCCTAATTCCAGGTGAGCCTTGTATCAGTAACCAGCTATTACCCATGAAGAGTTACACCATATGAAGGACCCACACTAAACACATTCTACAGCCCCTGACAGGTTAGTCTGTTTTTCTGTTGTTTTTAATGGAGATACTGCAAAGACTTTATAAGTTTTGAAAAAGATGAAGTTAGTACTTCAATATTTGGCCTTAAGTGCCAATAAAACACAGGAACAAATACTGAATATACATAACATGCTACCCATTTCTCCATTGTGTAAGGAATCCCAGCCATTATTAACTTAAATGAATCACTAGGAAAGCTGCTCTTGCACAACAACCTGTCCCAGAAATAGCTTGAAGACTGAGAATTTTACGGATCTTGTGTTTATGGATGGTTCCACATATTTGGATATTTGCTTTTGCTGAGACAATCTACTTGCCCAAAACCCTGGCTACTGAAACAAACACCATATGCTTTGCAATTCTATCCTCAACTCAAATCCTCTAGTGCTCTTTCTGTCAAAGAGTCTTCCCGTACCTTCCAAATAATTCCTCATTTGCCTCACACCAGGGAAACATTTCTTCTTTCATTATGCCAAGGTGTTTATATGGAAATTCCTCTCAGGAAGGGGTTGGAGAACTCAAGTTCCATGAACATGACAGTCTAGTCCAGCTACTTAAGGAGATGAATGCATTTCAGTAAACAAAATCATAGATCAAATAATTAAATAGAAACGTATTTCAGAATTCACCGCCTGCAAAGTGATATTTCTAAAGTATGCTAGATAGGAAGAACAAGTCAATAGCTTACTATAGCTTTAAATTGCTGGCCCAATGGCCATAAGATAGCTTATTGCTCCATTCCTCTTCAATAGCTTCCAAGATGAGGCTTAATATCCTGAATGATAAAAACAAGACTTTTTTTTTTTTGGGTCAATCAGCTTTTACTGCAGATGATGCAATAAGACCCATTCCAAACATCTGCTCCTGAACTCAAGTAATTCACAGAACTTCTTTGGATTCAAAACAATGCTATAAAGGTTAGGGTCATTATTTACTCTTTAAAAACCTAAAACAGAAATGGGAGAGGTTTGGACTAAGTCACACCATAACAGAAAAAGAAATCGGATACATATTTCCTGTGTCTGAACCCATTAGATTGTACTACATGGCAAACCACTATAATATGTATGCTATAGGAAAGTTTTAATTGCAAGCTGAGATCAGCTTGTTATGCTATCCAAAAAAAGTTATAGGCTTGACATTTTCAAAACTTAAGTTTCTTTCCCAGACTGAAGGCCTTCTACTCCATTTACTTATCAAAGACACTTAGCAGAAGCACCCAACTTCTACGGTTACCCACATAAATAAAAGGCATAAGAGACTCCACTTCTGAAGACAATGGATGTGAACGGGTGCAAATCTATTATAAGCATCAACAATAAAGTAGTACATCCTTTGTTTTCAAATTTCAGACAAGCCCAGAAGTGTGATAAATGCATAAAGTATTTTTGTAAAGAAACAATACTGTAACAGTCAAAAGCAAAACCAATTTCTTTCTCCTTGGTCCAGGATTTATACAGAAAGAAGAAAGTAACTCCAAAGTGTCCGATAAATCTCATGCTTAGACTTCAAGATCTCCAAAGCAACAGGCACAAGAATGTGATGTTGGGTAATCTTTTATTTATCATTAAAATCCCACTTAAGCAATTTCAGACTAGCCAGCTGCAGAGAGAACTTTGACAGCTGGTACCTCTGGAAACAAAAATCTCATGTATCATTTCTTCTGATTACCCTCAGAAAAAACCTATCCTTTACAGAAAAAAACTCTTCTACTTCTGGCTCCCTTTTATATGGGAGGTTTTACAGTCTTTCCCAATGCCTTTAAAAACTCTTGATTTATGCAGAATAGTGATTTTATATATATTCTTTATAAACATTTTTAGAAAATTGTAAAACATACTAAGTAGCCCCATAGTCTACAAACTGATACAGCTGGTCATAAACCAATGCATTTTCAAGCCTCCTTAGAAAGCAAACCTTAAAGACTACTCAGTAAGATTTTACTGTCTCCAAAAATCTATACACAGACAATAGTAAACATTTGAGTAGATTTATTTAGCTGCAATAGAAGAAGATTTTACCAGGTTTATTTCTTTCCTCCCTTATGTTGTTTCCTTCATAATGAATTGTCTGAGAATATCAGACTGACTAAATCACAAAAGGTCAAAAGTCTTTTTGTAATCCTATTTTATCATAACATATGCCATGATTATATTACAACATAGCTGAGAAGATATTTTTTTTATTTAATATTCAAGCTGTTTTATCTCTCGCTGACAGACTGAAATATTTTTATCCTATTTAGGAGGGCTTTCATTTGTGCCAAAAACTCTTTTTTAAAATGATGCTCTCCTGGATCATCTGTTTTAAACTTTCAAAGGCAAATACCTAGAACTTGGAAGTTTCTTCTCTATTAATTTTTCCAGGAAACAGTCTTATTGATATTAGGGTCAACACCTCTTTCCATGTGAAGCAAATGACCAACAGTTATTTTGCAAATCACCATTTCAACCTAGAGTTGTTATCTTGTTTCTAGAACATGCCCACACTGTGATAAGCAGTACACTAAAATTTTGTATGTTTTTGATTTAAACTTTCTTTCAGCACTACAATGAGAAATCTTAATAAATTTGGACTTTTCTGGAAAAAAATATGACAGTGAACAATAGCCTAAAAAAAGCCATCTCTGGAACAACTATTTTTATGATGTTCTTTGACTCCCCCATCCTTCATTTCCTTTCCAGACAATTAACATGTAGGCAACTCATGAGTTGATTTGCAAAGCTCTTCCAGGCAAGCCTAATAGTACACTCCTCTCCTTAGGTTCCCATGTACTCTTCAAAAAACAATCTAAACTCACTCAAGCCAGGTTCTTACATTAAATCTAGCCTTGGTAATTAGAGACAACTTTTGAAGAGTATACCTCACAGCATTACTCCAACAGCCAGGCACATACCTTAAGCATTATTCTTGAAAGAGTACTGGAACAGCACTGAATCGTTATTTGATGTAATTTTATTACTTTATTTATCTGTCCAAGACAGATTGCTCCACAAGGAGGTACATAAGACAGAAACCAAGGTGAAACCACCACCACCCCTGAATGGTAGGGAAGGCTATATCTTTACAGACCTACAGTATCTGAGCAGGATTAGTGAGAACAACAGGTCCAAACATTCAGGGATCATAAGGTAAGGTCCAAAGCCAACTCAGAAAAATCATAAACTCAGACTCACCAAATAAGAAGACTGAAGACAGCTATAACTGCAGCATCACACAGGGAAGAAGCAATTACCTCAGGCAGAGCTTAAATGGAATTCTTGGACACATGGGCGGGGAGCAGCCCCAGGTGAGGCTGGTCAGGAGCGTTAAAGCCAGTTAAAGCCTAATAGTGCCCCGAGTGCCCTGAGTGCCCTGACCTTGAGCAAGCTCTTGAAATGCTTGGAGCTCAGGTGAAATGTGATTGCAACCTGGACTTCAGCTATCTGAAAGTTTCTTCTCTATTAATGAGACTCTGGCTCTAGAAGATGCCACTTTTGCATTTCCTCCTTCCTCTAGAAGTAATCCTCCTGTGATCCAGAGTCAGCCAATGACTCTGTCTTACAATACACGCAGAAAATACAACATAGCTTCTCTACAGTGTGTTGATTATTCTTCCCAGATTTCTGTTGAAAGGATTTGACAAGGAATTATTAATTCAAATGTATCTTATTTTAAGTGAAACTGTTACTGCAAAAATTGTGAGAGCTGCAAAGGCACGTGTGATTCAAGGACAGCTATTTTGGTGTGCAGACTACATGAAGTTAATATGCATCTCCTGAGCAAGCCAAAAGTGAGAGAAATGGCCCAATGCAGGCCCTGGAGGAGTTTCAGGGCAGTTTTGAAGTCCTAGAAGGCCATTGCAAATTGAAAAGTCCCCTAGGATTTCTCTGATTTACAACCTAGGCTACAGTCACTGCCTTGCAGCCCTGAGAAGAAAACACACAGAGCTGCTCTGGCCTCCGCCTCCTGTTGGGCAGGCTACCATCATCCCATAAAACCAGAGAGGAGCTAGCTTGTTGAAGGACTGATTTTGTCTCCAATAGAATCAGTGGCAACAGAAAAAAAAAAAAAAAGAAATTAAAAAATCTATCAACTAGCTACCACTCAAAGCTACAGGTTACCTTAGCTAAGTTTTCATTTTCTAGTTAAATTGCTTACACTTTTCTGTGGTGATATTGGAGGACTATTTTTTTTTCCTTATTCAGAAGGAGCCCTGCAGAGAAAATTTGTATAACTTTTATGTTCTTCCCCAATTTTATCCTGTCAATTCATCCTAGCAAAACTCTAAAACTGTGATCCTGTTCAGCTGGTATTGGAAATCTTTGAGTGAAATCACGAATGCTGCAAGTACATTAGAAAAGTCAAGTATTAAAAAAAACTAATCACGGGGAGAAACAACACTGCCCCAATAAATATGCAATATTTGGTGACCCTGCAGGAGCCATCCCACAGGTCAAAAACACCAATAGTCATTAACAAGGGAACACAGGGGTTTTCCTGTGACGTTCCCACTTGAGCAAGGTTTATTTTTGGGATGTCAGCCACAGCTCTCAGTTCTCCCACTCACTTCTCAGGCTCTTTCAAAGTGTCGGCATTTCAGTTGCCAAAGGTTGTGAGCTGTGGCACACAGTGCAACCTTAGGTTAGCAGTTGCTTCTGTTTCTTTTAAAAAAACTTGCCTTGTGTTATTAAATCCAGGTGTTTGGACTTGGCAGTGAGTTTCTGGTGCTTATGATGGTGTCCAGGTGCTGCATGGACTGGGGGCTCACAGGGGCAGGTGAGGGACAGCAGGGGCACCAAACACCTCTCTGGGGACAGGCAGAGGCTTGGCTGGGATGGCTTGGTGGCCTGAGGGGGCCTGTGTCCAGGAACAGTCAAATGGCTGCTGGAGACATCTCCCCAGGCTGCTGGAGACATCTCCCGCAGGCCTCCATGGAACACCAGGCCCAGGTCACAGAGGAGGATGCTCCCAGGGCCCTACAGGGAGGCCAATGCCAGCAGTATGGCACAATGCATCCTCAGCAGAAAGGCACTAATTGTATAATGTACAGGTCAGAGTCATTAAAAGAAAAAAAATAATCCACCGACAAGGCTAAGCAGTTTCCAGTGTGGGTACTTCTGCTAGATATCCACTGCAAAGTGGGCAGAAGGTAGAAAGAAAATTAAGATTTTGGAGCAGGCACAGTTATCCGCAGCTGTACAAATAGCATAGTTAAGATAATGGACCTATACATTACATGTGTCTCACAATGCCAGCTAGGAATTTAAGTAAGTACCCCACTTGATTTCCCTCTTTCAGCAATTCCTTTAACAGCAGAAACATCAACCCATGCAGATCTCTTCTAGCACAACTTGTTAAGTGATACATTTCTGGAAAACTGAGAAGTTCAAAAGAGCAGGTTCAGGGCAGGATAAGCCAGTGATGACTAACTTTTGCCATAACCCATTGTACCTTGAGGGTACAAAAGCCACATAAGGCTGTATTTTACTAGTTGAAACATTTTATATAATGTAAAGTCTGTTAAACAAATTCCCTGATACATGTTAGCTGCTTCAGCTCATGCCTTCAAATAAATTGTAGAAAAAGTACATCCAGCTGTTATGTGACCTATTCCCCAGTAACACGTCTTACCAGGAGTTAAAGAAACTGTCAAAATATGTTAAATGGAAGAATGGAACACCTAAGTCCTACCACAATACTTTGCTGAATGAACCAAATATGACCTATAACAGTTTACCCTGAGAAAGAGTGCGAGGAACTCCAGAGTGGCCTGAAAAAATATCTTAATTCCCCATAACATTCAATAAATTGAAAGCACTGCACACTCAGGAGAAAAATATGAACATATAGTTTCTGGGTGCTAAATAACTTTTTTTTTTTTCCAGGCTAAAGTATTTAAATGAAAACCCATGCTTAGAAAAATGTTTTGGCCAAGTAAACATATCAGAAATAGCTACAGTCATCTATAGAAAACATACTATACAAGTTTCCTTTTAGCTGAGATACTGTGGTGTATCCTTCATTGTATCTCAAAAAAATAAAAGGAAGCTGTGAAAAAGGATCAGTGACTGGCAATAGCAGTAATTATCAGCCTTGGAAAATTCCTATTTGAAAGAATGGCTTAAAGGATTGAGATTACTTGCCTTAGAAAGGTAAAGAGTAAGAAGGTTCATGACAAAAGCATAGAAAACAATAATTGGTGAAGAGCTGATAAGAGAGGAACTCTAGTTCTTTTTTCAACAAAGGAACAAGGAATCACTCAATGAACCTGAAAAAAAGGCAAGTTAGGATGAAAGGAAATACTCTTTTTCATAGAGCACAATTTAGTCTATGGAATTTACTGCCACAGAATACCTTTGAGGCCAAGAGTTTAGCAAAATATCAGGAAGACCTTGTTAGCTAATTGGTAAGAATGATAAAATAAGTTTGGAAAAGTTAAACACACTCTTTAAGTAGAAGTCTAAATAGGGTATATGTTCTATTCCATATTTTTGTGTTTCTGACAAAGATTTGGGTTAATATTTTGCAAGAACCCCTCAATAAGTTTTCAAGCCAATGAAGTGTTGTATTTTTGGCTATTTGCAAGAGGATATGTGTTTCTGAGAAGAAAATAGGGATAAAGACATGATAGAAATGGAAAAGTACTGGCTAAACAGCAGTTCCATGACATTTTCAAGTACTGTAGAGGGACATTTTTGCAGTGCAAAACCCAACCATCTAGAGATCAAATGGTTTTGTATGAATAGAGAAATTTTTAGGGAACTTTGCCAGGTGCAGTGTGCTTCTGGAGCTTTATAGGCTCTCATGTCTTCCCATTTTCATTAATATAAAAAGCTTCCTTCTTTATTTTAACAAAATCATGGACTGCACCGCTTCTCATAATCATTAACCTTATATACCACTGTAACTTGTAGCACATTCTTTCTATTTCTGTCTAACACTGAAGTATGCAGAAATCAGTCTGAGAAGTTCCTTCAGAATTTCTTACAAGTGTTTCCAGATTGATCCTAAGGACTTCCTTTATTGTTTATTATTGAATATTTCTGCAAGAAAACATTTAATACATCTTTTCTAAAATGTTCCTGAATTCCAACACTGATTTGTGATAAAATATATTAATATGTTGAAACACTGAGCCAGTTCTAACATATTCACTATCTTGGCATTATGTTTTTTTCCTATATTTATGAATTGATTTATGAGAGCTTTTAGTTCTCATCAAAGTTCACAGATGCTTCGACTTCTCAACATGGTTGATAAATATCAGCTATCTACTGCAGTAGCACATTTTGGGAGCTGGAAAGGTAAAGAAGCAGCTAGTTGTCTTTCCAAATAAGCATGCCTGACTGTGCCTGCCCAGGGACTGAGTATTCACACTATACATTGGCTTCAGTGACTGAAAATGCCTAGGCTGAGTGCTGTATGGCATTTTCACCAATGAAAACTGTAATAAGCTTCATTCTGCTCACTCAAATGAATATGTGTTAGTGAGATATGAGGAGAGAATCGCTGAGTACACAGGTCAAAACCACTACATATGGCTGGCCCTTTTTGTTCCGTTTTGCAATATATTCCACAATATAATCCTATAAAAATCTATTTCTGTATTTTTCATCAGTTCTTATGTAGCTGAGAAGATGTTGCAAGACCTCAATGCTGTGGAGGATCAGGATGCATATGAGAAATGTTTAAGAACTACAGATGACCTGCTTTTCTTGACAACTAACAAAGTAAAATGCCAGTAAAGAGAATATGATCAAAACAGTGCAATCATATATTTTTAAACAAAATGAAATAGTCTAGTGTGATTTCTAATGTGACTGATGTTTTCATGGTTGATTTATAAGGTTGTATGCCTTATTAATCATTAACATCTACCTCAACGTAGATGCATAAGATACGATTCAATGGAAAAATAAAATCCGATCAAACCCTAAATTGAATTTCAATTCATCCCATCAAGATGCAGATTTAATTTTAGATTTAATCTATGTATTCAATAAATTGACTAAAAACTAAAGTTTATTTGAATGCTGATTAATCTGATTAAAATAGTGAACCAATAGTGAACAGAAGCAACCCAAACTAATGGACAAATACATAGAACAGAGGGATTAGTCAAAATACTGCTGTAGTGTTCTCAGGGTATCATGTGTTTAATTATTTTTCTTGAAAAAGAATCAGAAGAAATATGGAAATAGAGTGACAGGTAGAACACTTATTATGCTTAAACATTTTTTCCTGACATGTGTCTTGGTATCACTTTGTAACAGTATTTTGGGAACAGTTTTATTGTGGAGTTGCTCACTAGGAATTTTCCAGCATTATTAAATTTTCTGACAGAAACGCTGTATCATATACATGGGTGTTTTATGACAGGTGTGGCACTGGCATTTTGGAGATGCATGTCTAGGAACTGAATGGTTTAATGAAGAAGCAATCATTTATTCTCAAAATCTAACAAATAAATGATCCCTAAATCACTGATGATATGCCTTCGAAAATGGTTTTGATGGCAATTTTATACAACATTTGCCCTGGGTTCCATATCTCAGTGCTTGTTTTATGGATGGTGAATTATCACTTAAGCAGGGTGCAAGAATGGAAGAAAAATGAAGACAACCTTGAACAAGGGAAGATAAGGTTTAATGGCCAAAAAGAATATGAACATCAGAAACAAATGGGTTGAAGTTTATAGTACTATTATTTTAATATGAAGACAAACTGTTTTCCATGGATCCTTCCCCACTAACAGTCTACATGCATTTTTGAATCAACAAGCACAGAAAATCTATACGAAGTTAAATGATAAGCTGCTATACTTGAAGTTCTATGTATGTAAATCTGTGTTTGATTCAGAACAAATTCCCTCTAACAGAATTATACAACTAATTTTGGAAAAGGATGATTTAATAATATAAGTTAGGAAACAGCACTTTTCTTAAAATACTGATATGGTCAACAAGGAATGTTTTCTTACCTGAGCACATTGCAAGGCACAGTATCCTCCAGTGTGGACAGCCAGCAACAAAGTACAGACTAAATTATAAGCATTTCAAAGTTTTTGTCAGCATAAAGGTTTTTCCTTGCAACTGAAATTAGTCTTTGGATCACAGCTAAATCCAAACTTGAAATACAGCTTTATTAATTGCATTAATTAATATTGTATAATACTTTTTTTCCACTGAGTAGCAGCATTCATGCTGAAGCTTAAAAAATACTCTAATTGAGCGGTGTAAGGAAAGCTTGGGAATATGACCAGTTTAATGAGGAAACCAGCTTAATTCACTGAGTCTTTTTACTGAGTCTTCTAGAAACATCTGAGAGATGTACCGTGCAAACAGGCTCACGTACAAAGAGATTTTAGTCCACTTGAGCTGGATGGAGTCATCCTCTATGAAATTAGGATTCTAGTACAATCTACTGTTGATTAACCAACTGATGATAAATTTGAAGGAGGAGGACAATCTCTATAGAATTAAGCTGGAAAATATTAGCTAGCCAGGTGCATTATGAACAGTTATAATCTAATGGTAATGAGGGGGTATTCAGTTTGGAGGGGGCGTTAGCAGAAACACAGTAGGATTTCTAATTCTGTGGGAAAGAAGTCCATTAACTCCTCTTTATAAATCGCCTCCAATTAAGCTTTATTCATAATACCATAAATTATATGTAAGTCCATTCCACTAACAGCTCAANATATGTAAGTACATTCCACTAACAGCTCAAAAACTGTATCAAAACTGCAATTTAATGAGATATCTTAAACATTTGAATAATCTTACTGAATTCCCTGAGTCTACAGGCGTTCTCAAATTTAAGCATATGGGGCAAAAATGTACAAACCTCTTCCCATATAAGCACTTCTATTCTCTTTTGTGTTTCCAGGTATTAACACTATTTTTTCTCTATTGATCCTCCTCCCACAGACAGTTTGTGTTACTTAAGAAGGTTTCCAATCCCCTCCTAATTTTACTCCTTTGTCACTGCCATCCTAAAGGAGGAAGCTGACTTTTCCTCTTAATTTCCAGAAGTCTTTCTCAGCTCTTAAAACAGCTGAAAAGGAGCAGGAATAGTACACTATCGTTGTGTGCTCCTCAGCCACCCAACTGCTCTACAAGTCTTCACACAATAACAAAAATAGTAAAGAACTATGAAAATTAATTTAAGTAGTTTTTGAGTGACATAGAAGATATGCGTCTATGTTAAATGGCAAATGCTACAAAAAAACACCACAAAACACACAAAAAAAATCCCCAAACCCCAAAATCTCTAAAGTTGTCTCTCTTTACTGAGTAAGCTGTCACTGTTTTATTATGTTTTCAATCTGGATTCCTCTGACCTAAAGAGGTCGAAGGTCCATGGCTATTGGTTCTCAAAGTGCAAAAGAAGACAAATATACTGTCTTCCAAACACATGACCGATCCACTAGATCAGAA
>VXAK01020133.1:161589-197306 GCA_013399435.1 Arenaria interpres | reverse complement strand
GGAAAGCAGGCGGATGGAGAGGACGGGGGCTTTCATCTCTCACAGTTGCCTTGAAACACAGCCTTGCCCCTGCCCGAGCCCGCCACCCTGCTCTGCCCCTGCATCCCTGCGGGCAGGGACAGCTCTGCCGATGCCACCCAGCGCTTGTGGGGCCATTGGTCCTGGCGGCACGGCACACGAGTGCCCTCACTGTCCTGGGCAGCTTATCCCAGCCATGGGCTATCGCAGAGCCGTCTCTGCCGGGCTGGGCTGCCGGTGGCCTCTCACAAAAGGCTTCTGAGGCCGCTTATTTTAGGCAGCAGTATAAAAATACCGGGGCCGGTCCTAAAGGGAGGTAAATCAGCAGGTTTCCTTGGAGTCAGCAGAGCTGCCGGGTTTATGTCCTCTGAAGTCCTCTCGCTATTATCCCAAAGGTTTCCAGGGGAAGACGCAGCGCCCCAGAGCAGCCCTTTGTACTTTTCTAGGTATCCTGCACCGGTTGTAGGGCTATTTAAGGGATGTGGCACGGGAAGAGAAGTGGTGCTGTAAGTACGGTCTAAGCTTAAATTAAATGTAAGGAATGTGGCCAGTCCCTGGCAGCAGCGTTGCACTGTAGCACTAGTCTCTGTTGCTGGTCCCCGTTTGCTGTGGCCATGCAACGTTTGGGACTTTGATGGGGGGTTGTCACCTTCAAGCGGTGGCAGGGACACAGTGGGGACACGGCGACTCGGACCTGTGGCTGTTGGAGGGGGTCACGCCGCAAAGCCTTGCCGATGTCCCCTTATGGCCCTGTGGAGCGGGGTTGCTCATGGGGCCAGGATGTCGGGCTGGTTCGGCATTCGCTCTCCCGTTGAGCCAGCCCTGGGTAAAGGAGGGCAGAAGGTGCTGGGGGTGCTCCCCCATCTCTGCCTGGGGCCCTGGTTTTCTGCTCCGGGTGCTGAGCAGAGCTCCGGGGCGCTGCAGAGCCGTGGGACACCTTTTTGGCAGAGGCTGATGGCTGGAGGGGATGGGATGTCCCCAGGCAGGGAGCGGTGGGGAGGGAGAAACTTGTCTTGGTGCCAGACAGTTTCCCCGCCAGGCCCTTTGTGGGGGGATGCCCCACAGATGTGGTCCGTGCATTGGGAATTGCCAGGAGTAGGCTTGCCCGCCTCGCTGCTGGGAGGCTGGCACCGGCCACAACACAGGGACCCTTCTTGGGGGCTGGTTCCCCATGCTTGGGGCGGTCGGGAAGCCACCGGTCACTTGACCAAGGTGGCCCCATACAGGAACGCCATCTGCTCCTGCTCTGGAGGAAACGTGCTCTGGCAGCGGGGTGACTTTGTACCAGCCGCTTTTATGCGAGATCAGGTGGTGTCCTGCCCCGGACAGAAAGGCAGGGTTTAGCACAGGCACCGTACAGCCGCCCCAGCAGAGCCCGGTGGGGTGGGCAAACCAGCCCAGCCGCCTGGGCTGTCCCCCTTTCTCCAGTCCAAAACCCACCCCTGCTGCCCGGGGCAGGGCCCTCGGCGGTGCCGGGGATGCTCGGAGCGCTGCTGGGGGGCTGGGAGGAGCACAGAAGGTGTTTGGGCACCTTCAAGCCCATTCTCAGGAAAAAACAATCCCTCCGGTGCAACAAGAAGGGGCGGCTGCCAGCCACGGCTGGGCTGCGCTGGGAGGCCAAGGCAGTTTTCTCCCTGCGTGAGGAGGAGCGGGGACAGAGGCCCAAGCCCTTGGCAGCTGCCGGTGCCCTGCTCTCCCCAGAGCGCCTTTGCAGGTGCCACCTCGGGGATGGCCGTGTCCCGTGACTCCTTGCTGGCCATGGGCACGTCGAGGCAGAGCACGAGGGGTGCCCTCACAATGTCATCGTGACTCTGGCGCCTCTCCCAGAAGACACTCAGCGGACAGACCTTTCTTTAACCTCTCCAGTACAAATGTTTCCATAGCCCTAAGAAGAGGATGAGGTTTTTTCCATCCTCCTTTCACAGCTACGGACAGGGAAGAACAATCACCTATGGAGACCCTCATGCTATATTGAAGCTGCCTCTACCCAACGCTCCTCATCGCTCGAGCGCCTGCTGAGCTGGGTGCCTTCGGGTGAGCACCTAAAGCATCCTGGTGACCCACCCCGTGTCCACAAAGACAGGAATCCCAAGGAGATGTGCCAAAATAAAGAAATAAAAAGAAGGTCCATTCAACTAGCTGGCGCACGTTCTTCCCAGCCTCCCAACGCAGGTCATTCTCCTGCTCTCCTGCCGATCCAGCCCGAAAAGTCTGGAGTTCCAAGGCTGACCCGATCTTCTCCCAGCAAAACCAGCTCTGCTGCTCTTTGTTTCACAAGCAGAAGAGAAGTCAGCCTCCTCCCATCTTGCCCAACATGGGAAGCGTTGACCCACCAACCGGCAGTGGCTGCGGCAGCGGTGGGCTAGCTCTTGTCCCGGCCACCTCGGTCAATGAGTAGGGGAGCGGGGCTGGCTCCGGGCCTGAGCTCCATGGTGCGCTGCACCCTTCACACTCCTCATTTATCTCTTGCTAGCTCAGGGCTTTACGCTCCTGGCATCCACAGCTGCCTTTGCAATTACTTATTGATCACTTGTCAGGATGTTTTCTTTGCTGATGGGGCACTGAAGCATGTGCAGCCAAAGGGAGAGAAAAGACATGAAAAACGAAGGAGCAAAGGTGTGAGGAGGGCGAGCGGCTCTTGCACAGATGTGATCGCAGCAAGAAACAGCCTCAGCAAAAACTGCTCTGAGCTTCAGCGTCCTGCAGAGGATCTCCTTCCCCTTGCCCTGCTCCAATAACCTGCCTGCCAAGCCTGAAAACCACTCTCCAGGTTGGCTCTGGGCCATTGCCGGTTGTCCCTCCCTGTACCTGTCCCTGCATGGGGCCAAGCAGAGCCACAGCCCAGAGCTAAACCAGTGGATGGCTGAATCAAAGCCCCCCCCTTCCAGCCTCCCAGCCCACTTGCCACCTCTTTCCTCCCTTGTGTGTCCCCCTCCCCTTCTCTCTGCTCTTCTTGCCCTTTGGCTTGGTGCTTGCCTGACTTTTAGTCCCCTGCAGTGCTGGGGGCACCACGTTTTGGGTGGCAGAGCCCGTCGCCATGAGGAAAACGCCTTGGGGCAGGGCAGTCCGGCGGGCCGGCTGCTGGGGGGTATCTGGTGCCAGGCAGGCGGTGTCAGTGCCGGAAGGGGATTTGCATCTTAAATAGTTCTTCATGCTCTTTTACAGCCTCAGAGCAACTGCCAGAGCAGATCAGGTTGCGGCACACCTATTCCAGGCTCCCTCCATGGAGCAGCTGAAAGCAGATACTTCGGAAAGCCAAGCAAAAGCTCCTGCTGGAGAGTCACACTTTCCTGGGGGTCAGGGGGAGCTGGTGACCTGGGCAGCTTGGGGCTTTGGGGGTGGTCTCCTCGCTGGCCAATTTGCCATGGTTCATTGCCTTGCAATGACTCACTCGTGTGTCCCCACCACCCTGAACGAGGCACAGCATCCATCTCAGCTTCCGCCCGTTTCTCCCCCGCTTCTCACACCCTGCTGTGCTGCTTCTGGAGGGTTTGGGGCCAGGACAGGACACGGGGAAGTCCTTTGCGCTGCAGCCCTTTGTTTTTGTGTCCTTCCTTAACACCCATGCATTCGTGAAAGCCCAGAGGAATTGTGGCAGGAGCTTTCCATCACCCAGGCCAGCTCTGTGCCTCCAGCTGCCCCGTCTGCTGCCCACCCACCAGCCCTGGCAGCGCTCGGGGTGGACTTTAGGTTCTTCCTTTTTGGTTTCTTTTTACTCATGTGAAGCAGCGTGGTCCCCTCCACCGTGTGTGCTCCAGCCCCTGCTCCCACCCAGCCCTCACCATGCCTGGCCACTGGAGAGGAGAGCAGCTACTACCAACCTCTGCACTCTGGGGACGGGTGGGAAGAGAGGAGGAGGAGGAGGAAGAGGAGGATGAAGCAGGTGGGGTGGGGGGGAGGGAGAAACAGACCAAGAAGGCCCACAAATGCGCGCCGGACACGGGAGGGGGAATGATGGAGAGGGGAGGAAATGGGCAGGAACGTGTTCGGCAAATTAAAGCTGCTCCCTTTGTTTTGCTGCTTTGCAGATAGCTCCAGGAACACTTAGTGCAGAGCCTGGGGTCTGGATAAGCAACTCTTTTAGCAGCAGGAAAGGTTGTTAAATATTTATTTGTAAACCTGGAGTCTTTATCTCTAAAATGTAGTCAAGTTCAATAAAATTTGATTTAGCTGGAGCAGCTTAGAGGAGACGAGAGCGCTGACTCCTAGCGCTGTGTCTCGGAGGCTTCATACAGAGCTGGCCAGCCAGAGATGGGGGTGAGCCCCCCGGCTGACCCCCCAACCCGTCCTGTAGCCCAGCGCGGGTGCCTGGTGCCGCTGGGATCAGGCTCGCTCCCGCGTGAGCCCCATGGCACCACAGCAAGGTCGGCTCCGGCAGGGATGGTGGTTTTGGGGGGGGGGACGAGCTTCCCTGGCTCTGCTGAGCCCCCGCAGCACCGTGGGCCCCCCTGGGGACATGGCTGGCTTCATCCTAAATTGCCTGTTGTCGTTCGATGCTCTCAAAAGCATCTGGTTCAAGGGTGAACGTCTCCCGCACTGTAATTTATGGCTGCCAGGTGGGGGTTATAGCTGACGCGGGGATTTTTGCCGCTCGCTCGCTGTCAGCGCGGCAGAGCAGACGGATCACTCGGTGCCGAGGAGCACTGGCCCAGCCCCGGCTGCCGGGGGGACACCCCCGTGGGGTGCTGAGCAGAGGACAGCCCAGGGTGACAGTGGGGGGCACGGCCAGGCGTGTGGACCACCCTTTGGGACAGGAGGGGCAGCGGCAGCCTCAGGCACAGACCCAGGTGCCCAGCCTGGGCTCCCTCCTGGGTCATCACATGGGTTTGGTTTCCCTGGGGCCGTTCCTCCCGCACCGGGGCAGCCTGTGCCATCATGATGGGGTGAACCCCCCCACTCGTCAGCTCCAGCCCGGCCGCATTTCCAGGCACAGGCCCGGAATAGCATCTTTCCTCCCAGCGCTGTTCCTAGCCGGAGACACTCAGCAGGTCCTGCTGCATTTAGCACCGAGGCCGCGGGACTCCAGTGCCCATCTGCTCCTCTCGGGGCGAGTCTGGCAGCTTCCCCGGGGCTGGGGTTGTACTTTGGAGCCCTCGTCCCCAGGCGTCAGGGTGGCGAGGACGGGTCAGTGGATGCCACAACTTTGGGCACAATTTTTGCTTTGGTTTCTACTGGTTTGCTCACTGCCTAAAGGCAGCGAGTCCGGCAGCTGCTCCTTTCTTATCGATTCTTCCTTTTTATGTGAGAAATGAGAGTCACGTTGATGCCAGAGGGCTGCAGCTCTCGCTGGGCTGGCCTGGCCTGTGAATCACAGCTGGGCAGCCCGATCCTGCCTGGCAGCTCCTGCCGGGGCAGCTTTCACCCCCTTCCTCCACAGAGTAAGTCTGGGAGGGCTTCAATTTCTGGAAAGCCCTCGGTGAAACTTTGTCTGAGCCACCTCCTAGTTTCCTGCAATTGTTGAGAATGGCCACTGCCATCTCTCCCTGGTGACACCAAGCCCTGTCCCCAGAGCCACCCAAGCCCACGCGAGGTACCCGCAGCCCCAGCGCTGGGCACCACGGCACCCTGTGGTGGCAGACACAGGATGGCCGAAAGGTCAGCCCTGACTTTGGGCTGAGGTTTGCTGATGCGGCGCGAGTCCAGCCACTGGTGGGGAGGGAAGGGGGGGACATGTGACAGTCACTGTAAAGCCACATGCGGGTTGTTGACCTCAGCACACGCAAAAAAAATCACGATTTGACTCATTTTTAGAAGGGCACTTCTTAATATCCGCCTCACCTTGAAGCACAAATATTCGTCTCTGAAACAGTCAGAGGTAAATGGGAACCAGAAGTGATTTAAAGCTCATCTTAGCCCAGAATTTTTCAGCTTATTCATTGTCTTTCTCCCAAAGCTCGTCTGTGACTCTGGCTATTAAGATTACAGATGTTTTTTGTCAGGGATTGTATTTATCACGGATTTAAATTTAGCTGAGAACTAATAACACGTGAGGTGTGTCTAGACTTTAATTCTTCACAAGCGGGCTTGCCTTGCCTCTAACGCCACGCAGGCTGCGCTTCATTCCCCTGTCACCGCTTCGCTTACGCTCCGGCCGTTGCCGCCGCGTCGCTGCCAGCACCTCAGCCCCGAGCGGCGCGGGGCCAGCAGCAGGGAGCCAGATGTGCAGGCACAAGCCTCTGCCCACGGGTGGAGGGGGCAGAATTGGGCCTGGGGGGCGCCTGGGAGGACGGGGGAGCCATGCGTGGGGCTCCATGGAGGGACTCGGCTCTTTCCCCTCCACCCCGCACGGAGCTGCACGCACGGACAGAGCTGAAATTTCAGCACGAACCACATCCAAACAAGGCCGGCTGCCTGGCACTCTAATGAGCTGAAGCCTTTTCAGCCCTGGTATAATTAAGCCCCTTAGACCGTGTTTTGTTTTGCGTGCAGTGTTTTGCTTTCTTTGATGGCTTTCTCAGCATGGCTGTGAGGAGCGGGGATTGGTTTCTGAGCAGCACCGGCCGAGGGAGGCAGCGAGCGAGCCCGCACGCGTTGGCAACCCTGGGAGCAGCGATGGCACCGGCACCTCCCTGCCCGCGGGGAGAGGTGGGGAGGGTGGTGTGGGGAACCCCCGGCAGCCCAGCCCTGCCCGGGGCCGCGGCACAGAATCATAGACTGGTTAGAGTTGGAAGGGACCTTAAAGATCATCTAGTTCCAATCCCCTGCCCTGGGCAGGGACACCTCCCACTCAAAGCTCCATCCAGCCCGGCATGAGCCTGGGGAGCAAATCCACGGGCAGCCCTTTGCCCGAGAGCCCCCGGGCACCGGCACGTCCCTCCGGGGAGGGTCCCAGCCCCGGCATCACAAGGGTAACGGCAGCCCCGGTTGTATCTGTACGGCTGCCCAGCACGGTCAGCGCTAGGGAGGTGATGACACGGGAGATGATGGATTGTAAATACCCGGCAAACGGCTCTTTGCAGCCTGGCCCGGGCCCAGGTGAACCCACTGGAAATGTCTCCACCGGACTGGGACGTGCTGGCCCAAGGCCAGCGAGAGGGAGCTCGGCGGCGCTGCCAGGGGAGCCGTGCGGGATCAGCTCCTGGCATCGCACCCCTTCACCTGGGGGGGTGACGGGCTTCGGGTGGTCCCCAGCGACCAGCCCCACGGCAGAAGCAGCAGGGAAAGGGGCAGGAGGAGGACAGGGAGCTGGGACAAACCCACAGGACAACTTCTGTGGGGCCTCCGGGGCCTCACAGCCAGGCCGCCTGGTGGTTTCCGAGCTGGTGCTGGTGGACATCATCTTTCATCCTTGCGTCTTGAAAGGAAATTTTGAATAATTTGAATGATTTTTTGGGAATAAAAGCTATACTTGGGTCATGAAATGATGAATATGAACAGACGCAATGGAAGTAACGCATAGAATGCATACCAGATCCATAAATAGTGCCAGAGCAGGGAAAGTAATGCACAGGATACATAATGATGGATACAAAGGGGGCCAATGGAAGTAATGTATTGTGTATATTCAGCGATAGCCATAAATAGCATTAGTGGGAGCGATGCAGAGTGCGCACAGAACAATAGATATAAACACGGTCCGGAGTCGCTGTATGTCTAATATGCAATATTAATATGATTTGATCCCTCATAATGGCTCGAACAAGGAAATAAATGCAACCGAGGCAGCACTTGCCAACGGGCCAGGGCGGTTCTGGGCCAGACCATAACCTCGAGCGGGTCTCCCAGCTCTCCCCAGGGAAGGCAGCAGGAGGCCGGGCATTACCCAGCGGAGACTGGGCAGCCCCCTGTACCCCCCCCGGGACCTCACATCAGGCCGTGGCTCTCCCCAGACAGATACACTGGCCGGTTGCTGTTTCTCAGAGAGGAAGGGTGCGGGTCTGCACCTGGGGGGCAAGGGACTAACCCTGGGGGGGGACACCCCGAACCCAGGCTGCTGCGGAGACCGGGGAAGCGCGGAGGCAGGGGACCAGTCCCCAAGGAGCTGTCACCATTGCTCCCCGCTCGGACACCCCGCTGCCAGTGTTCCAGCTGACCCCAAGTGGGGTTCCCCGAGATGCTCCATCCCACGCTCAGCTCCTCTGCATTTGCAAAAGCAGCCTTTAGATTCAGGCTCCATCTATAGGGAACTGAATAATTTCAAGAGCTTAAAATAGGATGTAGATAGATGTGTTTAGTATTAAATTATTATTTTTTTAAGAAGCCGAGGAAGGCGAGATCTGTCTGACACGGATTCCTCAAGGCTTTCCACTCAAAGTCTGTGCACGTTCAGTCATCAAATGGGAAGTTGGGGGCTGGGGAGGAGAGATGGTCTCGTAGCCAAAGTGCCGGATTGCAGGTGGAAAATGAGAGCCCCTGCTCTGCCTCAGCGGTGCCTTTCACCTTAACGTCAGCTCTACCAGGACTGTAAACCTTTTGCTGTGGTCGTGCCCATCGTTTTTCTCACCTCCACCTTGCTCTTTCTCTCCCCCGTGTCACCTGCAGGTGAGAGATAGGATGGTAGCTGGGGAGGCGAGTATGCGCAGCCCAATCCTGGCCTGCTGGCAGCCGATTCTCCTCCTGATGCTGGGATCCATCCTGTCCGGCTCCGCCACGGGCTGCCCGCCGCGCTGCGAGTGCTCTGCCCAGGAGCGCGCCGTCCTGTGCCACCGGAAGCGATTTATGGTTGTGCCAGAGGGGATCCCGACCGAGACCAGGCTGCTGGACTTGGGCAAGAACCGCATCAAGACGCTCAACCAGGATGAATTTGCCAACTACCCTCACCTGGAGGAGCTGGAGCTAAATGAGAACATTATCAGTGCCATTGAACCTGGGGCTTTCAACAACCTCTTCAACCTCAGGACGCTGGGGCTCAGGAGTAACAGACTCAAGCTGATCCCCTTGGGGGTGTTTACCGGACTCAGCAACCTTACCAAGCTAGACATTAGTGAGAACAAAATTGTGATCCTCCTAGACTACATGTTCCAGGACTTGTACAACCTGAAGTCTTTGGAGGTGGGGGACAACGACCTTGTCTACATCTCCCACCGGGCCTTCAGTGGCCTCAACAGCCTGGAACAGCTGACCCTGGAGAAATGCAACCTGACCTCCATCCCCACGGAGGCCCTGTCTCACCTTCATGGCTTGATCGTGCTGCGGCTGCGCCATCTGAACATCAACACCATCCGAGATTACTCATTCAAGAGGCTGTACCGCCTCAAGGTCCTCGAGATCTCACACTGGCCCTACCTGGATACTATGACGTCCAACTGCCTCTACGGGTTGAACCTGACCTCCTTGTCCATCACCCACTGCAACCTGACGTCCATCCCGTATGTGTCGGTGAGGCACCTGGTTTACCTCCGGTTCCTGAACCTGTCCTACAACCCCATTGTCACCATCGAGGGCTCCATGCTCCATGACCTGCTCAGGCTGCAGGAGATCCAGTTGGTGGGAGGGCAGCTCACCACAGTCGAGCCCTTTGCCTTCCGCGGCCTCAATTACCTGCGCATCCTGAACGTGTCGGGGAATTTGCTGACCACCCTGGAGGAGTCGGCCTTCCACTCGGTGGGCAACCTGGAGACACTCATCCTCGACAACAACCCCTTAGCCTGCGACTGTCGGTTGCTCTGGGTTTTCCGGCGGCGATGGAGATTGAACTTCAACAAGCAGCAGCCCACCTGCTCCACCCCCGAGTTCGTCCAGGGCAAGGAGTTCAAAGACTTCCCCGACGTCCTACTGCCCAACTACTTCACCTGCCGCCGAGCACGGATACGGGACCGCAAACCTCAGCAGATCTTCGTGGACGAAGGCCACACGGTCCATTTTGTCTGCCGGGCAGATGGGGACCCGCCCCCCACCATCATGTGGCTCTCTCCCCGGAAGCACCTCATCTCTACCAAAACCAACGGGCGGCTCACTGTCTTCCCTGACGGCACGCTGGAGGTGCGCTACGCCCAGATCCAGGACAACGGCACCTACCTATGCATCGCCAGCAACGCGGGTGGCAACGACACCATGCTGGCCCACCTGCACGTGCGCAGCTACTCCCCAGACTGGCCCCACCAGCCCAACAAGACCTTCGCGTTCATCTCCAACCAGCCCAACGAGAGCGATGCCAACAGCACGCGCGCCACCGTGCCTTTCCCCTTTGACATCAAGACTCTCATCATCGCCACCACCATGGGCTTCATCTCCTTCCTGGGCGTCGTCCTCTTCTGTCTGGTGCTCCTCTTCCTGTGGAGCCGGGGGAAAGGCAACACCAAGCACAACATTGAAATCGAGTACGTGCCACGCAAGTCCGACGCCGGCATCAGCTCTGCCGATGCGCCGCGCAAGTTCAACATGAAAATGATTTAACCGGGCAACAATTTGCAAATAATAATGGTGTTTTGGTTTTTTTTTTTTTTAAAAAAAAAAAAAAAAAGAACAAATGAACAACTAAAAAAAATAATGAAAAAACAAACATTGCTACAAACATACCGACCTCTCTCCTTCCACCACGCCCTCCGCCCCCGTCCGAACCCACTGCACCCGCACTGTCACCACCTCTTCCTCCTCCTCCTCTTCTTTATACCAGGAAAACATTCAGCCGATGTCTTCAGGACTCCTGTGTTTGTAAGAACTTTGTCTGATGGACTCTGATGTCAGATATAACCCTGAGAGGGAAAAACAACAGAGGGGGGGGGGGAAAAGAAAGAAAAAAGAAATAAAATCAATAAAAAAGTTACGAACTTTCTTCTGTAACTTTGATTTCAATAATTATGGATTTTTATGAAAACTTGAAATAATAAAAAAAACCCTATTTCCTATAGATAGTTGGAATGCAAAATCTTGACTTCTTGATCTGTCCAGTTCTGTATCTCTGGCGAGCGCTCGCTTTCTCGCCTCGGAGGCGTTTTCCAGCCGCCTCACTCAGAACAGCCCCAGGGCAGAGCCAGTCTCCCGATGCCACCAAGGGCCCGCGCCCCAGAAGGCGCTTCCCGGGGTGCCGGAGCAGCACCCGGAGGAGTTTGACTTTTTGATTTCCCAAGGACCGGTCGCGGTTTTGTAGCTGGCTCCCCATCCCGCCCTCAGATCGCGGGGCTGCAGCGCTGGGGTTCAGCCGTGCCCGGCGGGGCTGTTTGCCTGCCCTCTGCGCGGGGACGAGGACGCGCAGCCCCGTCGCAGGGCTGGCAGCAGCTCGCCGTGCCCGTGGTGCCCAGGCTTTGCCCAGGCGGTGCTGGCAGCGGGACCGGGGGTACCCCGGTGTCCCACCGCCTCTTTACCTGGGGAGAGGACTTTCTGCCTGCCGTTGCCAGCCGCACAGTGGCGTCTCCTCTCCGACAGGGGACAAGCTGGCTCTCCTGCGATGGACATCGGTCCCTGCAGGCGGCACGAGCAGGCAGTGCCCTGCCTGGCCCTGCCCACCCAGGCCCGGGGCACCCCCAGCTCCAGCGCTGGTCCCCGCTTGCCCGGATGACTCTCACCGGGGTTTTCAGACCTGACCCCTGACAAGCACCCTCAGGCACATCCGAGGGAGTTCAGCGTCCAGGCTTGCAGGAGGCCTTCTCTGAAGAAAAAAAAATAATAAAATTACATGCATTTATAAGCACATGCACACACAGAGGCTGAGCCAGAGAACAGGGAGAGGGGGTGCAGCAGGGAGGGGGCGTAGGGTGTAATGTGTGCCCATCACCATGGTGCCTGGTCACCGTTCCCTTTGCTCAGCTCGGGTGCTTGGGATCCGGGAGGTTTGTATTGTCTGAAGGAGGAAAAGGGGAGGAACAGGGGTTAAACTGGCCCCGTGTGACGGTGCCACCCTGCCCTGAGCCCAGAGCTACCCACAGCAGCCACAGGTGGCATCGGCATAAAAGTATTGTACAGCAAATGAATTGAAATAATTGAGGACCTGATGGCCTCTGGCTGTGCCGGAACCACAAAACATCCCTGCAAACCCTGGTAATACGGGCACCAAAGGTTTTTATAAGCATTACTGAAGCACCGGGTGCTTCCCGTCCTTCCAGGCTGCCACCAGGACCGGTGGCACCGGCAAGTGGCTTCCTGGCCCGCTCGGCCTTGGCGGCATCTCCAAGGTGGATGAGCTGAGATTTGCATGCTTGATTTGTTAAAGCACTTAAGGAGTCTTCAGGGATCAAAGTCACTACAAGATGATAAAAAATAAGCGACAAGAACCTGGAGCGCTGACAGGGAAAAGAATGGATTTGCTTTTCTTCCAGCAACGTGCCAATCTTGAAGAACCAACCTGAAACATCTGTGCTCGTGGGGAGGGGGGATTTTTTGCTGGTTCCAGCTTTCCATTCATCTTCAAACAAAACATTTTGTGTTTCTTTCTCGGCAGCGGGTTCCAGGAGCTTTGATTTGTTAGTTTCTCATCTCTAACCCATCTTTCTTTTATAACTTTGAAACCACAACAGTTTTTAAAAGCCTTTTCCTTTTGTTTTGCTTTTTAAAAGAGCCGAAGCCAAACGCTTCTTCTGCGAGCGTCCCCTCCCACCAGTGTTTAACCAACATTTCAGCGAGCTGAGTGTGAAACCACAAAACAGCAACTCACACAAACCCAGAGGCCCGGAGCTGAAGGCTCCATCCGCGCCGCAGATCCCGCTGCGGGGACCCCGAGGAGCGCTCCCCGGGGAGAGGCAGGGATGCACCGAGGCCTCGGTCGTCCCCCTCCTCCTCCGGGGGATGCCAAGCCCAGCGCAGCCGCACACAGCGGCGGGTTCGGTGCCGAAATCTCCCTTTGAGCCTCGTTGCCAGGATTGACAACAACTCAACCACGTGGTTCGACAGACGGCAGAGGTGGAGGGGGTTTCTCCGTGTTCCTGGACAGCTATTAACACTGGCAATCGGAGGGAGCTTCTTAATTGACTCTAGCGATCCTTTTTTAGTGTTGTAATTAAAAGAGCTAATTCAACACTCACGGATTAAAAAAAATACACTAATAACCAAGTCCAACAAGGTGTTTGCGCCACACTGCAGTGTCCCAGCAATCAAAGGGAGGAATCAAGTCTTTCACTGTTAAAAAGAAGCTTTAAAAAAGAAAAGAAGAGAGAAAATGATTTCTTTTCTGTGTACCATCCAAGTCTGTGCCAGCGCAGGATTTTTCCCAGCCCAGGAGGTGCCGCCCAGACCCACCCAGGCCCCCAGACCCACCCAGGCCCCCAGACCCACCGCCTCTGCTGCTCAGACCCCCCCGGGGGTGGGACGCTGTCTGTCCCGGATCCGAGCTGAGGCTCCACGTCCCTCATTTTTGCCCGATGCTCTGCTGAGCTGCTGCCTGCCACACAGTTTATTACCCGCACTGATTTTTTAATCTTCGATGCTTTGTGAACTGGATAATTTTTTTTCTTTTCAGTCACCATGTGATTAAAGCAGATGGATGGAGCAGAAGAAAAGCACCTCAGAGTGGCCAGCGTCTCAGCTCAGTGATTTTCAGGGCTGGGAAAGATGGGGGGAAAAAACCCACACACCCAAAGAATAAACTCTTTTTCTCTCCTTTGCTGAGATTCAGAGTGTGTTTCTTTTGCAGTTTAACCAGGGGTGACAGAGTAGGGGCTGGGTTCCAGGTTCAGGTACCCAGGGGCTGATGTGTCAGAGCCAGCCAGAGCTTCTCAATTGTTATTTTTTAAATAAGTAGAAATAAAAAGCACATAATAAAACAGCTTAAAAGAGGTAGCAAAAAAAAACCCAAACCACCACAACCAAGCAGGAGGAGACGTGCTTAGGGCAAGGAGGACCCGTGAAACGTGCCTTTCCTCCGCTGCTCCCCAGACTGATGGCAGCCCCATGGGGATCTCCATGGCAGGCGCTGTGTGTTGGGACATGGCAGGGGGGGCAGAGGGGTTCTTCAGTACTTCCAACCTGTGCCTGACACCCACCCCAGGCATTTTCCTCCCCATTTTCCCCCACACCGTGGGCTGTGGCTGGCAGGGACCCGGCTCTCCCCTTCCTCCGCGGCAGGAGTGGAGGTATGAGCGCCCTGCGGGGGAGACATTTACACCCCCCAACCCCCCCGACCCTCCTCACCAACCCCTGCGCCCACGCAGCTCCACTCCCTGCACCGTCAGACCCACAGAAAGAGGTGCAAAAGGCTTGAGACCAACACCTTCGCCTGCACAGGGGTGAGGNTTTTATTTTTTATTTTTTTAAAATACTTTCTGCCTTTTGTGCTTCTCTCTCTCCACTCTCCTGCCATTTCTCTCTGTCAAGTGCTCTTCTCTCTCCCCGCCACATCTGCGCTTCCTGCGGTCCTCTCTCTGCACACACTTTTCTCCCCGGCATCTCTGCCTCCCTCCTCCCCTGGCAGGGTCTCATCCTGCTCCCTCCGGGGCAAGCAGAACAGTGACACGGAGGGAAGGACCTTCGGGCTTCGCCTGCTTTTCTCCTTGCTGCCTTTCCTTCCCTCTCTTCCCCCACCCTCCTCCCTTGTGCCTCCCTTTTCCCACCTCCCCCAGATGCTCTCCATCCTGTTTGCCGTGAGACAGGGCATGGNGCACCCCGCAGCCCCCCCAGCTCTCTGCCCGCAGCCCCTGCCCCGGGCTGCTGCCTTCCCCCGTTTCTGTCGGGCCTTATCGCGCTTAATTTTACTCCTTCTCTCACTAACTGCCCTCCCTCTCTTATCTCTGCTTCAGAGTCAATTTTTTACTCTCTCCCTTTTTTCTTCCTTATCGCTCACTCCCTTTTTTATTTTTTATTTTTTTAAAATACTTTCTGCCTTTTGTGCTTCTCTCTCTCCACTCTCCTGCCATTTCTCTCTGTCAAGTGCTCTTCTCTCTCCCCGCCACATCTGCGCTTCCTGCGGTCCTCTCTCTGCACACACTTTTCTCCCCGGCATCTCTGCCTCCCTCCTCCCCTGGCAGGGTCTCATCCTGCTCCCTCCGGGGCAAGCAGAACAGTGACACGGAGGGAAGGACCTTCGGGCTTCGCCTGCTTTTCTCCTTGCTGCCTTTCCTTCCCTCTCTTCCCCCACCCTCCTGCCTTGTGCCTCCCTTTTCCCACCTCCCCCAGATGCTCTCCATCCTGTTTGCCGTGAGACAGGGCATGGGCTCTGCAGCGTCATCCCTGCTACCAGCTTTCTGCGGGACACGGCGGAGGAGGAAGGCTTTGGAGGTGTGGGGGCTCGTCCCCCCAGCAGGAGATGGCTGGGGGAGCAGGTCCCCATCTCCCTGGCCCCACCACGGCTACACGCAGCTCCTCCAGGAAAAGTGGGCCTATTGCTTTCCTCTCTTTTCCCTGGGCCTGTATCCGCACGCTTATGATAGATTTACTGTGATTCTATCGGTTTATGATTAAAACCCATAAATTTTACTAGGCCTTTTTCTTATTTTCCATAATCCACAGGATTCAAGGCAATCAAATTTTAACTGGAAAGCATGGGCTGTGCAGTTAGGTCCCGCTGTAATGGGGAACGGTTCATTTCCCAATCCACCCCCATTACCAGTGGTACTAAAGAAATATTGCCCTGTGAATGAGATTTTTCCTCAATTCCCTTTAAAACAATGTCCTTACCTGAGCAAAGTACCAGAGGAACAATACGAACCTCGACTACAACACAGTATCCCCCACCACTGCAGTTTGTTCCCATCCTGAGGTTTCCAAGCGGAGTTTCCCAGTGGACTCAGGTGGGTGCTGGGGGTCTTGGGGTGACCCAGGCTGGGGTGAGCAGGGTGGCACTCGTGGGTCCCCATCAGCTGCTCCGTCTCAGCTCCCCGTCACCAGGCTGCGGGTAGCTCCAGCCCCTCCGGAGATTTCATCATGTGCCTGTTACGATCCAGGTAATAAGACATTTCATTCAAATGAGCAAATTTATTCCAGTGGCACTTTAATAACAAAATCAATAAAACTACGCTTCCCAGCAGGGCTTTATCATATGCTAAAACTACAGCATATTGCCTGGATATACTAAATTCTCTCCCCGAAATAAAGTGCAAAGTTTAGAAGACAGATGACACCATTTGCGGCACTAGCAGGATAATACCCCAATAAATCCACGGCCACCTGGGCACTTCAGAGTTGTCACACACTGCACTCGGTGGCCTCTGGGAACTTCCCAACGACAGAGAGAACAGGAATGAGACCCTTGTGCTCCTCAGGCTTGTGGTGCAGACGGTAGAGCAGAGCCCTGTGTTAGAGCAGTGAGGTAGCAGTGTGGACAGAGCAGCCAGAGCAGACTGCGCTCGTGGGAGCATCAGAGACCCGGTCATCAGTGTGGGTTACCTTCTCTGCGGTAGCTTTCTCTGAAAGAACCAGCTCTGATCGGGTGGGAATGTGATCATCCAGCTCAGGGACCAGCTGCTCCATGTGGCAGGGATTGGGCCGGCCTCTTCCAGCAGAGCTCCTCAGTGTCACCGCTAGGCTAGAAAAGAGATGGGACAGTTGGGAGACGCTGCTGGTCCTGCAAGCCTGAGAGTCAGCAGCACCCCGGGACAGCCCCACGTGTGGCTGTGCACCCCCCACCATGCAGGATCCCACCCCTGAGCCCACCCTGGGGCTGTTCTCCCACCAGCCATCCGTCTTGCACCCTCCTCACCTCGCCATCCCCCTCAGTTACCTCCTGCTGCTTCACCGCCGTTCCCCGTATGGCTACACTCCAGCACCTTGCCTGACATGAGATTATGGCTCTCCCCTCCTCCGTCATCCTTCCCAGACCATCAGCCATCAGCTCTCCAAACCCTACTCTGCTCCCAGCCGTTCCCTGTCTGCCAGTCAGCCATCTCCCACCAGCTCTCTCCCTCCTCCTCGTCCCTCCAGCTTGTGCTTCCCAAGCCTATCAGTGTTCCCCAGCCTTGAGTGCTGCAAAACTAATTAGCTCACTACAAAGATTGAGGAATAATTAGGGACTCCACTGAAAGCACAAAACTAGGGCATCTCGCCTTAAATAAACGCGAGGAAGCGTCTCTCCGCTCGGCTGACGGCCTGCGATTGCCTCAAGCAGATGATTACACGACTCGCCGTCCCTCGGCTCCCACTCCAGGCACGTTCTCCAGAGGTTCCTCTGCCTCCATCTCACCCCTCAGACCGGTGCTTTCTGCCCTTTTGGCTTGTGTCCCTGCCACTAAAGCCAGCTCCTCCCTAGAGCTCCACAGTTAGCCAGGCACCTCCCCTAGAGATGCTGGGGCTGCTGGTTTGGGCACTGCCTTCTCAGTGGTCCACCATCTCAAGCTCTCTGGGGGAAAGCTAGCGCCGAGCATGGAAAATAGATAGCAAGAAAAACATCTGCAGAATTTCTTTTCCAGTTGCCTCCACTGGGTAGAAAAGATGCTGAAATAGCTTTTCCCCTGGGCAGCTCCACGGTCACGGGCGGGAGTCTGCCCGGCCCCATACCAGAGCCCCTAAAGAAGAGGGTGGTACAAGAGGAGGAGGATCTGGAGTTACACAGGTGATCCTTCTTCACGCACAGACCACCCTGGGGACCCCATGCTTGGGGATGTTCAAGTCCCCTGGTGACACGCAGGGGCTCCCTGCAAACCCGTGTCTCCCCCCAAGGAAACACTCACCCCGCTCCGGGCGCTGAGCAGGAGATGGAGCGGGAGGCAGCCCGGAACGAGGTGTCTCTGACCTTCACCACCCGCTCGTCTCCCCAGCGCTGCAAACGATCCCACCTCCAGCCATTGTCTGTGCCTGAAGTGCTCCACACAGTTTTGTCACTTACTAATGATATTTAATAACAACCTGACACTCAGCCCCTGCGTCTCACTCGCAGACCTGAGGCAGCCGTGGCGGAAGCCCAACTAATGTCCCCAGCCATTTGGGGACAAGCGGTGCTGGCTGCCTCCCAGGGAAGGTGGGACACAGCATGGAGGGGGCAGGGTGAACATTGCTTTAAGCCCTTCAGAAGAACCCCCTCTCCCAGCTCCTGCTCCTTCTGAGCATCCCCTCCTGTCCTCAGCCCACCCCTCCTGCCCTTGGCCATGGTGAGGGGCGCAGGTGGCCGCAGTGGGAAAGGACAAGTTCTCATCTTAGGGACCGACCAGCGAAGGACCTCATGGAGACTACAGCACTGTACATGAAGCCACAACTCCTGCCATCAGAGGCTTTGTGGGTTTATTTTGTTCTTCTTAGGGTTCTCTAGTGCCTCAGATCCACAGGCAGGGAAGGAGAGGTGAGAAGGGGATCCTAAGCGTCAGCCTACAGCAAACCTGAGGACATCGTTTCAGCATCGGGTCCCTGATGCAGACTGCAGGGTATATGTCTCTATGCCCATGCTGGAGGCTGTGCCCTGGCCAAACTGTGCTGGGGAAAGCAAAACTAACCCTCATCCAGCCACAGGTCCTCTTTGGCGGTCTGGAAACAGGTGTCCATCACCCACGGGAGGTTCTCTTGCCATACCCAAGGACACCGGCTCGGGGAAGATGAAAAATCTCAGCTTTCCCTTGTATGAGGGTTTGGAGACCAGGGACCTCTGCACCTTCTCTCTGCACCCTGAGAAGAGCCATGCCGAGTCAGCTCCAGGGCCGTGTCCCCAGGAATGGCTGCAGGCAGGTGCCTATGGCAGAGGGAAGGCCCATGATTACAGAATGACCCTAATTACCTTCCTTCTGTGCGATCTCCCCCAGCCTCAGCCAACCTGAGGTTAGAGAGCTTCTGAGCCACACAGCGTCTCTGCACCATTTTCTTATCATTCCTTAACAAACCTTTCTTCCCTGAAGGTTGCATTATTTAATCTGCTGATGCCCCTGGCCACCAGCAGTAGCTGTAGCAGTGGGTGCCACCCCCAGACAGATCCCGGGGGGTGCTCGGTCCACACCAGCCACCCGTGAGGTGCATTTGGTCAGCACAGGAAACCTACCCTGCAAATGCAGCCCTGACCCCTTGTTTCCCCAGCTCTGGGGGGAGTTGGGGTTTGCAGAGAGCAGGGGAAGGGAGGCAGGAGAGGCAGGGCTGCCCGTGCTGTCCCTGGGTCTGCACCAGCAAAGGGGCTGGGGCAGCTGCCCCCTTCTCCTGGGTGGCTACTTAAAGGGATGATGCCAAGGTCGATTAGACCCAACCCTGTTCCTGCTTTTTCTTTCTCTTTTTTCCTTTTGCCAGGGCTCACAAGCGTTGCCGATTCAAACAGGCCAGAGTTCAGGACAAAAAGCAAGAGTTAGGGGTTCAAACACCTTCATCTAACAACCCTTCCCAGCCAGGCAAACCTCCTTGGCACCAAGAACCAGGGAGCAGAAGAGTCCCTGGGCATCACTCCAGCCTGCAAGAGGGCTGCCACCACGCAGAAAGAAGCAGGAGTAGATGGGGAAGGGGCAGCAGGCTCTCCAGCCCTCTCCATAGCAAGGGCGATGCTCTCCAAGCAAAACATCTCCATGTCCCAAGTGTCTCCAGGTCCCCACGCCCTGGGCTACGAGTGAGGCTGGGTTGTCAGGACCCCGGTGACAGCACCAAAGTTAAAAGCATTTTCCAAAAGCACAAGCGTGATGAGGAAGAAGAGACACAAAATCACCTCAATCAATCTTGCCCAGTGACAAGAGGGTCCAGCTCTGGCCCCTTCAAAGGAGAATGAGAGCTGCCCAAAAGCCTGGGCTGGGCTGGGATCTGTGTAGAAGGTTCCTTCTGGCACGAGGCCCTCATAGACGGATGCTCAAGGCAGCAAAGAGATACGTCTTTATCCTGCAGTGCAAGTGGAGCTGTTCTTGTCTTTCAAACACACACCTAATCATTTTTAAGATCTCTGCCTCGGAACTATCTTTTTGATAAAACTAATCATGGGCTTAAATTACAGATAAATACCCGATATTAAAAGAACGGTTTGAAAAGGAGGAAAGGGGTAGTTTAATGGTGCTCATTTTCTCTGCTTTTCTATAGCACACATCTTGGGCTATTTAACTGTAGAGCTTATGAAGCTTCATTCTGACAACCCTCCTTTCTTTCTAATGTGGCTTCCACAAATGTTTCCCCTGGTTTCTTTACCCGCTACGCTGCTGTTAGCTGTATTATTGCAGCAGCCACCACGTCTCCAGCTGAGAGGAGGAAGCAGGCACGCAAAGAGCTGCACGAACACACACAAAGGAATAAACCCGCCGCTTAAAAGGCTGGGCCCAAAAGCATCTACGTGGGAATGAGGGACACCTCGGTGCCCGCGAGGGGTCTGGGCTGTAATAGCTCTACAAAGAAGAATAGCTTAAAAAAAAATTAAAATAAAATAAAATAAATCAAAGCTGCACGTGGCTGGAGAGCCAGGATGAGGAGAGAGGTCCGTGCTGCCAGCCGGGGCGGACGGAGCAGCTGCTGTTGGGCTGGCAGGAACCATCCAGCTCGAGGTGCTTTTAAGCACGGCACAATCCAGGCTCGCGCCGGCTTCCTCCGCTCTGCGGGGAACAATGGCTTTGATCAACAGAAGATTGCTGAGTTAATTGTAATGATATTCTAATAAAGCTGGGGAGATTAATTACGGCTCTTTATCAGAGCTGGCCCTCTGCCAAGGGTTCGCGAAATTGTTTTCCTCTGTTTCTTGTCATTTGAATTTAGGAGAAGAAAGGAGGAAGTTGGGGGCCTTTTTCTCCTCCGGCAATCAGGACGGTGGCCTCGTGCCCCGCTCACGCTCACAGCTCGGCACGTTTGCGGAGGGGAGCGGGGAGCGTGCAGGCAGAGAAAGCAAATGGGGAGCGACAGAGCAAACCAATTAGACATGATGCAGCACAATTAAGCTCCCAGTCAATAAGTGACTTGGTGCAGAGAAGCACAAAGGAACAAGGCGACGGCGCGGGGACCACAGACGTCGCCCCATGGAGGGTAAATCTGGGGCACGTTATGACTTTCTGGGCTGGGGAGGATGGACAAACCACACACAGTCCTCACCTTGAGGGGTCAAAGCAGCAGCACTGACATCAGGCTGGGTGAAGGCAGCTCCAGAAAAGCTTTGTGGTGGCCTTCATTCTCCCTCATACCACAAGCAAGTGTCCAGAGAGCCGCCAGAATCCTGCTAAGTGGCCTTGGGGAACATGAGACTCAAACCTTCCTATTTCACTTGACAAATAGCTGCTCCTTCCGGAGAAGATTTAGCAGTGCCCAGGCAGGTGAGAGACAGACCTGCAGAGGAATGATCCAGGCTGGAAGGCAGCAGATCGATCAAGGCAGAGCTGCTGCTCTCGCTCACGGAGGAGAAGGGAGAAGAGGCCCTTCCTGCAGCCGGCCGGTGCCCGATGTGCTGGGGGAAGAGGCTGCGAGTCAAACCAGGAAAGGAAACGTGCTCCTCACACAAACCAGAGACAAAACTGAGGATTAAAATAATACCACTCACTCACCAGCAGGTCAGGGCTCGCTGCTTTGAGAAGGAAAAATGCCACCACCTAAGCCATGTCCTTCAGCTCTCCGAGGGGCACCCATGGGACACCCAGCTGCGCCAGCCACAATTTCCTGAATGGCTCCAGGAAGGTGACACATGGCTACTGCTCATGAACCATGAAGTCTAGATTAAAATTTTAAGTATTGTTGCTGCCAAACAGAACCTAAACGGGTTTTATGCATCAGAGACATCTTTGCACAGGACCAGCCCTGGGGAAGCGGGACGCAGAGCGGTGCTGAGCCCTTCCCTTGCCAAGCACAAGCCATAACACCCACCTCCTGCTGCTGACACCCAGCCAGGCTGGTGTCTACCAGCTTTGGCCAGGGTGCCACTGGAATGGAGAGGGCTGGCACAACAAGTGCCGATGTATTCATCACCCGGGCTGAAAATTTGGCAAGAGAAGGCAATGGACACCAACCTCCGCAGGCAACACGGCCGCTCGCCATCTCCCACTGCCTTCCCAAAGCAACAAGGGTGCACCAAGCCCTTCTCGCCTGCTGAAGGAGCAGACCACGACAGCGCATGTCTGCTCTGTGCTAAGCCAGAGGACTTACAGCAAGGTCAGAACAAGGGGCCATGCAGAAGGAGGGGCCATGTTTTGTACCATCGCCCTGATCACGATCTAGGTGATTCTTTAGGGTTTTCAATGACCCATAAAAGTACCTCGCATCCGAAATGTTTGCTCCAGCTGAGAGGAAAAAATGCTGATCCAAATGCTTTTCTCCTGGAACACGACAGAAACAATTATTCATTTAGGCTTTTGTAAAGACTATTGAGTTTGGCAAAATGTTGCTCCAGGGGTAAGAAAACTGGAAAAAAAGTTTCAAAAACATTTAAATGCCTTCCTTTTTTTAGATAAGGCAACTCCAGTTTTCCCATTTCAGAACAAATCCTTACACTAAATCTCCATTTTCCTTAAACACGAAGAAAAGAACAAAAAATTAAGAGAACAATTACCAACAAGATCAGCACCGGGGAGCAAAGTGTTGCAGAACTGTACTCATTACCTTCCACCCCAAGAAAATTTGCCCATTTATATGGATTCCGGGTGACCAAAGTACTTCAGCAGCTTAAGATACTCCTTAAGAGGAAAATCTCATTTCCAGCTGCCTCAAGACCTTATCCCTGCTTGTGACGGGTCTGGGAGGGCTCAGGACCGCCGGCACCGGGGGCCGGGCACGTGCCCGGTGGCACCCACCACTCGGGCACATGCTACCTTAGATTCCCCATAAATAAAATCGTCGGCATCGGCTCTCGTGTTCATTTCACAGGCGGCTGCTCTGCTGACAGGTTTCACACGCCGCTACCGTGTCTTGTCAGCTTTACACTCTCAGGCCAACGGCGGCTCACCAGCTCCGATGTATATACATAAAAATAAATGGCTCAGAAACCCCAATAAAGTGACAGATAACATAATGGGACCTGGCTTCAGAAAATAAGCTTGTTTATGGAACCTCCGTGCCTCCAAATTTGATTTATGTCGTGCGGGCTGTCTCTCAGCGAGGGTTTGGGGAGGAGAGCTTGCTCACCCTGGCTTCCCGCGGGTAGTGGGGGACGGCTGCTGGTTAAGAGCTGCCCTTAGGGCTCCTGCTCCAAGACCAGGAGCATTAGTGTCAGGAGCAGAGAGCAGAGCTTCCCCCAGGACTTGGTGGATGTGATGTTTCTCCAGCTCCCGCTCCCTTTTCGCTAGCAGCCACCCCAGCCAGGTTCCATACCTGCCCCCTCTGCCCACCTTCGGGAAGCCCTCCTCATCCTCTCTAACCTTCCTCCCACACAACTCCCCTCCTGGGCCTTTCTGGGCTTGGCCACGCTCTCTGCAACCTGGAGGGAGCTGCAAAGGGCTCAGGGCTTCAGCAGCCGACAGAGCGTATGAAGTAAAACCAGACAGTGCCTAAAGGAGACCATGTGAGCTTCAAACAGGAGAGCTGCTGATGGCTCCAGCAGGTTCTCCTGCTAGCCTCTTTGCTCTGGGCTGCAGATGGTCCTTATTCAATCTCTTGTTAGAAGAGCTTCCTTGCAAACAGGGATAATCCTTCATTTGATGTTTGCTCCCTTGGATATCACTGTTCACAGCAAGCACTGCAATTTGTGTTTATTCTTGCCAAGCCATGTTTATTCTTGAGCCGCTTTGATTGTTACAGTGAAGGCTGGGATGGCTCTTTTCAGTCAAAGTGCCTGTTTCCAGGGGGCTAATAATGAGAGACTGTCAATCTGGAGACACAAGGGGAAAAAAAAATGGCAGCCCCTCCTCTCCCAGAAAACAATCAGCCACTGCCAGACCCCACGCTTCCCACTTCTCCATCTTTCATACGCAGCTGGAAGACCCTCAGCTCCAACCTCAAGTGGACATGCCCAGAGGACGCCAGCCCCAACGCCTTTCCTGCAGATGCCCTCAGGAAAAGCCTCACAGCCGCAATATATAAATGCCACAAGACACAGGTTCAAAGCCTTGTGGCTTGTTTGCACAGCCTGAACCCTGTGCCACCCACGAGAGCCGTGCCTGGTGAGCCCAGCAGAGCCTGTCTGGTGGAGCTGGGCTGCTGGGATGGACACACCAGAGCTCGTGCCTTGGCAAAGCTCTTCAGAGCAACCCACGGGTCCGGAGAGTTCAAGCTGCAGATGGCAGGTTGAGGTAATTTGCTGCAATTTCCTACCCCGTGATTGATGCACCCAGCAGCTCCCATCCTGAGCCCAGGCCCCCACGTGCGGAGCAAATCCCTGGATAACTGCTGCCAAGCACAAACCAGCCCGTGAGAGGGAGAATTAGCCCTGCAAGACACAGGATCACAGCACAGACCTGCCCTGGTAGAGCAGGCTCGGAGGGCAACCACGTGGCTCCCCATCCCTTGTTCCCATCTCCAGGCCTTCATCCCATTCAGATTTTAATCAAACCTTACATTACACTGCCATTTGTCTGGGGCTTAGTATTAAGGAGGGCTGTGGGGGAGGTATCCCCTCAAATTAAATAATTAAAATGTTTTTCTCAGGCTAAATGATTTTAATTTCCACCCCCCCCAGCATACCAGTGGCAATAAATATTTCATACATTCCTTGCTTCACTGCATCCAGCGTGTTGCCATTTTAGAAATCATTTTATTGTGCGTATTTTTCTTCTTTTAATTACAGTCACCCGGTATCAAACCGCTTCAATAAATAATCAAAGGCAGGGGAGAGACGGGGCAGCCGTGACGCTTCAGGAGACTCGTGCTGTGCTGTTGGCGAGGGCAGGTATGGGGGGCAGGTATGGATCCCCATGCTGGCAGCCACCGCCGCTCCTGCTTGGGGCCCATGTCTGACCCCCACCTTAATGCTAAAACCAGCTCCTTTGGGGTTACCAAAATAACACCTGGGGAAGGCAAGCGGAGCCTGCCAGCTCCAGCACACGGGTCCATCCTGCCAATGCCCTCTCTGGCAGGGGCCAGCAGCAAATGCCAGGGGATGGGTGTAAAAGCCAGCCAAGCGTACACTGATACCTCCCCAGGACGCTCCTCCAGCCGCCAGCAATCTGCAGCTGAAGGACTTCCTGAGTCAGGCATCCTATCTCTCCTTTAAAAGCCCTCATTGGATTTATTTTTATTTTTTTTTCTTCCAGGAATTTCTCTAATTACAAGGATAGCCCGAGCGCTTCTTAACTGTTCTCTGTCCAAGGCAGCCGCTGATTTCCAGAGCCAGCAGGTAAAGATGCCCTCCGTGCCGGCAGTGCCTGCTGGTGATGCTGGATGCAGCAAGGGGGGAACTATGCGGGAGCAGATATCAGAAACTGCCGCCCCCCATGCTATTGGAAGCTGTAAAGTTGGGAGCCCCAGTCCTTCACTGCATGCCCAGATCCTGCCGCTCCCACAGCCGGCCCCGAAGCCACCGGGCTCAGTGCCCCAGCAGCCTGGCAAGGAGAGGGTTACCATCTCTGGCAGCCACCACCGCAGCCAGCCTGGTGAATGGCATTAGCAAAAATGAATAGAAATACTACATGAAGCTAATAAGATCTGAGGGGAGCTCCTTAGACAAGTTGATTTCCAAATTGGACTGACTTTAACCTCACATAAATAAAAATGAACGCTTAGAAAATATGGTGGAAAAATCCATAAGGGCAGATGAAGGCATTGATGCGTTTTTATCTCCCTCCTGCACTTGTGGTCTGGAGCACGGCCCCACGTGCTGCTCAGGATCACCCCGAACCTGCCCACGCTCTGGATTAGCCCAGGCAGGTAGCGTCTGGGGCCAGACTTGGTCTGAAATAGCAAATGCTGCCCTGGGGTGTCCCTCAGCCACCAGCAAGGCTCAGGGCCAGGGAAGCTCCCCTGGGCCAGCTGAGCAACTCTTGGCTCCAGGCACAATGGAGTGGGCATCAAGGGGGAAGGGGAAGGGGCTCAGGCTCAACCTGAGTTGCACAAACCATGTGCAAAGCAAACCTCCATCTCTGGCTGCCAGAGAAGGTCCCTCTCTGGTACCCAGACACCTCTTTTCACTAAACTCGAGGAATGTAACATCCCCGCCCAGTCTGCCAAACTCAGCTTGAATTCACCACTGCTTCCATAAAGTATGGCAGCAGGACAGACACGCAGCACACGTGCACGGAGCCAGGAGGATCTCACAAGCTTATATTTCTTTAGGCAACCACTGCTAAAAATGGCACTGCCCCAAAGGTCTTCAGCCTAAGCAGAAGATGAAAAAAAAAAACCAGCAGGAGAAAGCAGGGTCACTGCCTGACAGACGGGTGGTTCCCACACTTGCACCCGAGCCGTTGTCACCAGTTTGGGACAGAGGTTGGCAAAGGAGGGGTGAAGGGCAGGGAGACATTCTTGCAAGGTGCATCTAGGAGCTCCTCTTCGAGCAAGAGGCAGTGGGGCAGAAAGCAGAGAGCTGTGCACTGGGAGACACAGCGAGTGCTGGCAGAGCCTGTCACCAGAGGCTGAGTGACAGCGAGAAACCACGTGTGGAGAGGGACTACGAGGTTAACAGGAGAGAAAGCTGCAAAAGGGCTGGAGAGCAGAGACAGGTAACTGCTGTTTGCCAGCAGGAACCAGCAAAAGCAAGTAAAGCATGGGTGACACGAGCAAAATGACAGGCGAGGAAAATGATCCTTGCAGCAGAGCCCTGAACAGGCAGGAGTGGGAGAAGATTGCATTTGTCAAGGCCAGAGAAAAGGATGTTGCAGGAACTGAGCCGTGAGATGATGACACTCCAGACGAGCGTTTTAGCTGTACCTTAGCAACCCGAGGCGAGGGAGCGAGACAGGCCCAGCAGAGCCATCTGACCCGCAGGCAACGCCGAGCTGGCCCCTAGATTAGGGTAACCTTCAGTTCCCCATGCGGAACTTGCACACAGATGCTGAGATGTGGGTCCAGGCAGCACGGGAGGTGATGGCAACTGAGGACGAGCTCCGGGGAGACATTCCTGAGCCCAGTTGTCTGCCAGTGTGCTGAGGATCTTCAGACAGACAAGCTAAACAAAGAGGTAGACAGAAAACCAGGAAAGATGGTTTGGGGCTGCCAAGGGAGGACGGGTCTTCAAGAAGGTCTGTGGGATGAGGGATCAGGAGGAGGGAAGCATTCTGCCTGTGCGGAGCTGTTGCCAGGGACAGCTTATCAGCATCGGGGAAAGCAGGGCACGGGGCCAGCCCTGTGCTGGAACCAGAGGAGAGGAGCCAGCCAGTAGTCATCAACAACACGTTCAAAAAGCTATGGGAATTGGGGGGGGGGGNNNNGGAGTGGAGGTGGGGGGGGGGGGAGAGGGGTGGGAGAGATGATGGCATCTGAGGTAGAAGGGAGGAAAAGCAGACCTGTCTGGGAAGGGATGATCAAAGGGGAAAGAGGTAGGGAATCATAGCACAAGGAAAAAGTCACTGCACCCCCCTGCAAGCTCAGCCAAGTCTCCCGGGGGAGAGGCATCAGGAGGCAAAGCCCTAAACCAGCCGGCTCAGAAATCCTGGTAACGGCAGCAACTGCCCTATATAAAGGGGTCTGGCCTTCAGAAAATAATGGGGGCAATAACAAAGTGCAGCAGCCTTAAATATCCATTTCCTCCACGTAAATAACACTGTCTATAACTTTGGCTTTACAAGCAAATATTTACAGAGCAGAGAATCTACAAAAGATAAATGAAACAACTTAAGGGCTGCTTGGGAGAGAGAGAGAAGGAGCTTGGAGATGAGCTCCCCTTGCCTAAAGTGAGCAAGGTCCCTGGAAAAGCAGGCAACTAGATGACACTGGGGGCCACATGCCCCTCTGAAAGCACAGGCGGTCTTTTGATGCTTGTGAGATCTTTTCTCTGCTGCCAGGAGCCAGCCCAGAGCTGGTTGTGTGCAGGTCCTTGTGTTCATAGCGGGTTTTGCTGGCAGTCAGGGGAAAGGTCCGCAAACTCTCAGCTCTGCTTCTGCCAGGAGATAACCTGGGGATGATGGAGGAGCCAGAGTCCAGCAACGCACGGTCTGTGCTCACCCAACAAAAGTCAGGCTTAGCCAACCCACCACTCGCCCATACCAGCAGGTTTCAGCTCAAGAAGAGGGCAAATATCTCAGCCTCACATGTGTTGTACCGGTTTATGAGCCTCCAGCCCCTCCTGCCATCCTCCCTGGCACCACTTGAACACATTTGAGGGACGCATCATTGCCAGACAACACCAACCCTGAGGAACCAGTCCCCAGAACATGAGCACATCCCAGGGGAAGCCTGCTGGTCCCCGTCCCAGCCACCCCCTGGCAACTGGGGGAGTCCCAGGCAAACAACAGTTGCAGTGCTTCTGATATAATGTCGTGCACAATTTTGGATCCATAAAAAAAAAGACAAAGCTTTTTGGCCCAATTCAGGAGAGAAAAACCCAACAAACCCAGACCCATGTACTGAATCCTCCAAGGTTTTTGTGGCACTGAAATTCAGGCTCAGAGCAACTTTCTAGGAGAGAGGAATTCCCGCTGTGTCCCTCCTCTGCACTCACCGCTCATTATCCTCAGCATAGAAATTTCTCCTACCATTTTCAAGAGGTGCTTTGAGCTGTTTTCAGCTCAAAACGCTCTGTGCAGTGAATCCAGATTGGACTTGGTAGGCAGGGGTAACAGGAGGCTGCAGGCAGGAGCAAAAACCCCATGCAACACCCACACAACATTAAGACACTTCCAGCCTTGAAGGACTTCCCACCCTAAGCCCAGACCTTCCAAACTTCTCCTGGGCTTTACTGGTCAAGTTTTATTGAGTCTGACAGTGCAGGGAATTAAGCCCACGAGTGAGCCTGTGAAGGATCAGGGCCCCAGCATGCGAGGGGCACAAGCAGGCAGGCAGCTGGGGAGCGCTGCAGGACACTCACCTCGCCACCTTGCATCTGAGCAGATCAAACACAAAAACTCACAAGGGGGTTCTTCTCCGTAAACACTGTCACGGCTATTCCAGAAACAAAGGACGATTATGTGGGAAGAAGCCTCCCTCTGCCCGGGGGAAATCAGATCACCGCTTTCACGTTTGGGCTGTGTCACTACCCATGCTCCGGAAGACAATCATGGGACGGGTGGCTCTGCCCATGGCATGACTTGGGGCTTGGATGAGTCCCCAGTCCTCTGGTAGGGCACAAGATGCAGGAGAAGGACTTATAGGGGCTTCCTAGCAGGCTCAAGCAGGGACAGACACACAGATGGACAGGGCAGATTGGGACAAAGGCAAAGGAGATTGTTCATAAAAGCGATGGATTTACCTTTTCCCTCTTCCTCCTAAAACACAAGTTTCATTTCAACCCAGAGAAATATACGACAAATTTCAGACCTGATTTCTTTTTTTTTCCTGGACATTTCTGCAACAGAGCGCTTTTCACTTAGGAAGCGAGGCGGCATGCACAAACAAGAAGCAAAATGAAATGACCCCAAACAAATGAAAAGGATTTTCATGGTTTGTTTCTTCCTTAGGGTGTGTACGAGGGGAAAGGGATCACTGTCAGTCTCCCGGAGACATTTTTTTTTTTAACTGTTCTACTTCAGACACCACACTGAAAAACTGAATTATTCAGAGAGCTCTAATCGCAGCTCCAAGGTACCCTTCCCTTCCTTCGCATAGTACCATCCTGGGCAGAAACTTCCGTTTTCCTACTCTTTCCCAAGGGATACAGGCTCTACCTGCACACCGAGATCATCATGTACCTCTTCCCAATGGCACGACACCTTGGGGGGAAGAGGGATTTTACAGACAAGCGCGTGCAAGTCTGTACACGCGCGTATAAACTTTGCAGGATGAAAAGAAGAACAAGAAATAATGAATCCCCTTGCACTCACTAAGTCCAAACAAATAGACTGAAGTGGGAGTCAGATTTGCATCGGTTTGATTGAAGATGTAATTTGCTGCTGAATAAATGTGGTTGCATCCAAATCAAACCTTTAGTCCCTCAGACATTATAACTCTTTTCCTTTCTTCCCTCAGGGTTTGCCAACCTTTAAGGCTGACCAAGGATGATGTATTGCAAGAAGGAATGGCCTTAAATAAGAGAAGGACAATTTTAGAATTGATGTAAGGAAAGACTTCCCATAAGGAAGAAAGAGATATTTTAAAAAGGCTCCGAGAAGAGACGCCTTCACTAGGAATGATCGCAGCCAGCTCAGCCCCACATCCCACAAAGCATCACCTCGGGATTATGGTGTCCCTCACAGAGAGCTGTGCCCTACGTGCCATGGGGCTGGGTCTCTGTTTTCCCAGCAGCCTCCTGCTCAGAGCACTTTATATTCACCATAGCTCCCCTCAATCCATCCCACAGGTCTCCATCAACGCAGGCAGCTCTTGCAGTGTCACCATTTCACCACAGTCACCCATAGCGTGGTACATGATATCATACCCTCAGGATGTGTGGAAGACACACAGGTCTTGCTTGCATCGCTAGGATGAGCCTCTGATAGAAATCTATGCCTGAATGTAATGCTATTAAAACTGGGAAGCATTTTCCAGAGTTGTTCAGGAACTTATGGCCTCGGCCCTACTGTCTCTCCTACAGTAAAGCTCGGTGAGATTCAGATCTTTCCTCCTTTGCTCGGATCTCACTGGGTCATCACAAGTGCCACCCAACTGGAATGGGCACTTAGATGCCTCCCTCAAGCTATCTCTGCCTGGGTGAACCTGCTCCCCGCCAGAGACTTGCTGCACACCGAGCTCCCTCACTTATTCTCTTTTCTTGCCTTATGGTACCGTATTTATGAGATCCCTTCAAGATCTCTATCAATTGCTCGGGCAGCCTTGGCCACACAGCGGCTATCAGAGCAGCCACACGTTAGCCTCTTGGGCAGGGAGCAAAAGGGAGCCAGGGCCCCGAAAGAACAGATTTACTGGGCAGCAAAGGAGGACGTAGCCCCCACCCTGGCTAGCCCCATCCCAAGGCACACCATGGTCCTTCCTCTCCGCCTGCCCCCCTGCCTCCATCCACACCACAGCTCCATCCAGCTGTCAGACAGCATAGCACTGAGTAGAGAAGACACAAGCCAGTGCAAGAGAAAGGAGAATAACAACCACAAAGATGAAAAATTGTGCATTATAGCCAGGGAGGAAGTTACTCGCACATTACTGAGCAGCTCTTTGCTCTGCTCTTTGTCTGAAGCCCTGAGGACTCGCAGCCACACTATGAACACGCGGCAGAGACGTGCATCTCCTGGGCATGAATTCTGCCCCTCCACAAGCTTCACTGCTCCAACTGCAGCTTCCCAGTGCAGAGCATCCCTGGGAAGAGCACAGATGCTCACAGCCTCAATTTATGTGAGGGAAATCCATCACAAGGCATGAAAGCCTTTCATTCAGGACAATTTGCTGCAGGAGTTATAAACCGAGGTGCTGGGAAGCCCATTGTCAGGCCAGGAACACTGCAGATTGGCAAGGTGGAGAGGGCTGCCCCTGCAAGAGGGATGAGAGCTACCTAATAAACATTTATTGGCCAGATGAGGCTGTAAATAGCAAGTCGGCTCCCGAGCTGGGCATGGGGGAGAGAAGGGGGCAGGGGTAGGCAGCTTCATCCCTGGGCGCTGTTTGTAACCTGGAGCCATCACTCAGAAGCAAGGACCATGGTGCAGGCAACGCCAAGGCCAGAGGAAGGGAAAGAGGGGGAGATTGATTATCCCATAAATCAATTGCTGGGCACTGATTACAAAATAAACCACCAGGGCAAAGGTCAAGTGCTTTATTATATCACCCAGCCCACAAGATTTATTTACCACTTGGGCCATCAGTCCCTCCTGCCATCTATTACAGGGAGCTGCAGCTCTCCCTTCCCAGCTTCAGGCACAGCTTCTGCCTACACACACAACCAGGCACAGCCCTGCAGGCAGCAGCACAAGGCTTTGAGAAAAGATCCAGCAGCCAGGATGGGGCATGTCCAGGCATCAGTCCTGTAGGACTTATGTACCCACATCTACAAGACTGGGAAAGGTGACAGCCAGGCAGACCCAACCCTGCTGCAGACACCAGCGGTGGCTGAGGGTGGTCCCCAAGTCCTTCATCACCATCAGGCTGCCTAGAAGCAAATCATAAAAGTCATAGAATGGTTTGGGTTGGAAGGGACCTTAAAGATCATCTAGTTCTAACTGTCCAACCCCCTACCCTGGGCAGGGACACCTCCCAACAGACCAGGTTGCTCAAAACCCCCTCCAACCTGGCCTCGAACACCTCCAGGGATGGGGCAGCCACAGCTTCTCTGGACAACCTGGGCCAGGCTCTCACCACCCTCATGGTAAAGAATTTCTTGGGAATATCTAACCTGGATCTCCTCTGTTTCAGTTTAAACCTGTTACCCCTTCTTCTATTGCTACACTCCCTCATGAAACGTCCTTCCCCATCTCTCCTGTAGGTCCTCATCAGGTACCAGAAGGCCGTTATAAGGTCTCCCTCACTTCTCCATGGTGGGGGCGACCAGAGGAACACAGTCTCCTCTGCAAAGAGCTACCAGGCACTGGCTGGGGTGCACCATATAGACACTACTATAGCCCGTCAGCCCCTGGGTGCACTTGCCATTTCTTTCGGGGCTCTGGAAAAGACCAAACCCTTTGAGAGGACGAGCAACTTCCCGGCAGGGGAGCAGGGCCTTGCTCCAAATCAGATCTGTACCTGACCAAGCTTTCCATGCCCACTTCTACCATCTGAGCTCTGCATCCATACAGGGAGAGCTGCAGAGACTGTCTCATAGCACTCAACTGGAATTTAGCCTACAAAACTTTATTTTTTTTCCCCTCCTTCCCTTTCTAACTTTGGATTTTAAACACAAGCAGCAATAAGAGGAATTCCTGGGAGTATTGTTCATCTGTTTCCCATAAGCTGCTTGTCACTGACCATGAAAAGATTTTTTTCAGTCTGGCTCCCAAAATATAAAAACCCTAAAATGGACATTTTTGAGTCCTTCACATCAACCAAAGGAGAAATAACGTCAGAGCTGTAGGATGTGTGTGTGCGTGTACTCAGAGGGTGGCAAAGACAGATCACGGGGAGGAGGGGAGGTGCCAGCCCGAGTGCCGTGGGCCGGGTGCCTTCTGCCTGCCTCTGATCACACAGCCCACGCCTGGGGGAGGCAAAGGCGAGAGCCCGGACGCTGCTGGGTGGGCTGTGAGGGGGTGCCAGTGCAGATACCCCAGGCTGGGGCGGTTTCCACTTATGGATGTTCCCCGTTGACCATGGGGCTGTTACACCCCCACCCCCGGCGCGACGGTTCTCTGCCAAAATGGTTGCTGCAGTTGGCACTTGCCTGGGAGTTTATTTTTCTTTCCAGAAGCACTGAGTGCTTTGACTCCTATTTTAGCCCAGCTGCCAGCAGCAGAGGCTCCAGCTCAGGGTCCCAGCCACACGTTCCCACAAGCCATGCAGGACACCACCACGCAGTGGGGCACCACCACCAAGGGGACAGTTGAGATGATGAATCACAACACACTCTGACCCTGATATAAAGCTGTGGTGTCACCAGAAACACCTCAGCAATTGACCCTGGCTGGGGATACAGTCCCCCCAGATACCTCCTGCCCTTGTGTAGGATTCAGCCATCTTTTGTAGGGCAGCTCATGGCCGTGGCAATCACTGCTGTGCTCCTGCTGATGCCACCCTCTCAGTAAGCAAAACCACCACTGTCCCCAGCTTGAAAACACAAGGCACCCACATCTTCAAGAGGTGAACCCTCCACCCCAGTTTCTCTGAACCGCAACAAAACCATCCCCAGTCCTCCAGGACAATTCTATGTCCCAGCAGAGTCAGAAAAACACAAGGACCCGTGGTTGCTCCATTGGTCCCTGCTTGCTCCCACCAGCAAGGGAAGCAGCAAACTCCACAGGAGAAGTCATAACAGTGCAGAGATGGGCATCTCTACCAGTAGCTGTGCTGCTCTCAGCAGTTACATTTCCCACTGTGTAGGTAGGCTCCTCAGAGTATGGTGCTCATCTCCAGAGCTGGCATTGTCGGCCACAACCACCACTTTGACCTTAACAGGGAAGGGTGTGATAGGTAACCAGCCCCTCCTGCTCTCTCCCAAAGAAGCCAATGGTGACAATACGTTATCCCAAGCACTGATTGCCTCATTCCTGGAGGCTTTTGCAAATCCATTGGAGTCAACAGTACATTACTTTTAGGGCCTGGTATGTCTGCTCCTCTCCCGTCGGGGTTTTGACCTGCATGGACATCCATCACTCCTATCATTTGGCCTAGCTCCATGTTTCTGATGGCGGTAACGAACCGAGGTTGGCGTGAGACAGTTACATTCCCCAGCCCTCCCTTCGCTCCTCCTGGCAGATTTAGAAGTTCACATTTAATCTGAAAGAGGGAAGATGGAGAGGAGCCTCACCAGCTGCAGTTTCTGTAAATGTCAGGATAGGAATGAGATCTTAGCAAGCCTTAATATACTATGCAAATCCTCAGAGCATGACCATGTGTTGCCAGGGCTTTTTATTCCCCTCCGTGGTAATTGGAGAGACAAGGATTAAAATGGGGAGTTGCCACATAACTAGCTGGTCCCTCCGCTTTGCTAACCACTGTTCAAAGGCAATAGCTGGACATGTGGGCCTAAGGCTCTGTGAAGACCTACAGGCAGAGGTGGGTGTTCTCCTAAAGGACGCACGCCAAGGACTTTTGCCTGCACCTCCCTACTTTGGAGTATATCTGGTGTCTGTGCAAGAGGATGAGGCACGTGCACACGCTTCTGGCTGTGTCAGCGAACAGCCACGGATTTGGCATGTGTGTGGCTGACAGCAAGACTGTGCTCCATGGAGACGGGATGAGGAGGAGGAGGCAGCACTGTACGGTGGCCAGGCGTGCAGCTCTCTGTATACCTCTTTCTACAACTGCATGTTTACATCGCCTTTTTTTTTTTCTCTTTACTTTTTTTTTTAATGCATCAGGAAAGCTCCATCACTTTCCTCTCCTGTAATGATGTTGACCTGATTAAAATTTTTATTGGATTTTACAAAATAATTTCATACATACCGTTCCCTGGAGCCCTGCAGGGTGGAGGGAAGGCGGGGGAGAGAGAAAGAGAGAAGAGAGTATATTAAGAATGAGGTGGAGAAGGAAAATATTTTATTTTACTCTGAAATGATTTTTCCTGAATGAATAATAGATTAGAAATCTCACTTGCCTTTTTTTTTTTAAATAGTGCTCTTACAAGTGCCCCTAAAACATGCAGGTGTAAAAAAGTCACCACTTGAGCATTTTGGGCCTATTTCAGTAACAACTTTGCTTTCCTACTGCTGGTCCCAATCCTTCTTCGCCACCTCCCAGCAGAAAGCAAGCCATGGCTAATTGGCTGCCACAGCCTCCTTGTGCTCCTGCCTGTTTCCGAGACGGACCCCTGACACTCCTGTTCATCCACAGCACCTTCATCAGCCAGCTCTAAGCATTCCCCTCCAGTCCCACTCCTGTTTTAACGTAAGACCAAACTGAGTGGTGGCACCACTTCGTACCTCTCCCATGGGGACTATAACCTGGGGTTGGTCCCAGAGACTCCAAAGAGCTTCTTATTAAGAAAGCCACAGAGACAGGACACAAGCAGCAGGTTGTGGGTGGCCACACCAGATTCTTGGCTCTCACCTCCCTGTCCCCAGCCTTGGCCAGTGACAGCTTGGTGAGGCTGAGGTGCCCCAGGGAGCTCATCAAGCAGGGCAGACCTCTGGGAAGCTTGAGGCAAATGAGACACAAGTGACAAAGGAAGGTTTGAAAGTAGTGATTGTCTTGCTATTCTAGCATTCTTTCTACTGTTTCCCTACCCGCCAAGGCAATGTCCCAACACTAACATTTCAAGTGTAGAAATCCCACTGTTGTTTCACACCTGTCCTTAGAAAGAAGTCAGGTCTTTGCTAGTTTGAGGAACTTCACGGAGATTATTTAGTTACCCAAATCCATTTTCATGTATTTAAATCACATTGCAACCCTCGGGCCCAGGGACTAGCTGTTCCCTTCCAGAGGAAGGCAACCGCTCCTGCGATGGGCACCTTTGCATCCTAGGTCCTAGCGCAATAATTTAAAAAAAA